>JABSTR010001104.1:0-60598 GCA_013339765.2 Haemaphysalis longicornis | reverse complement strand
TTTCAATTAAATCTGTGTGAGTGGGACTGAGTAGCGTCCAGTTTTGCCGAGGTATGCTGCCAATACAGAAAATATCGCGCTTTATTCATCCTTTTCCGTAAAGACATCTTGTTCTCTAGCCCTGCTGCATTTCGGAGAGAGTCATGTAGTGCCAAAATCATCACTATAGAGATGGTATACACATAAAGGCACAGTGGGCTTTCTCTTCACTTGGCAACACTGAAAGCCACCGTGCGCATGGCTGGTTCTTTTTTTCTGGTGCATTAGGCCGCATCTCGCATGACAAAAAATTAGGCACCACCGTTTGTCGTCTGCGGCGTTTCCCACCGATTCTAGTGCATATCTAAAACAGATATGAATAATGGCCGCGAAATTGTGTAGTAGTTGCTGTTGCTATTATTGCTGTTGTTAAGAGCGTTTTATATGAGCCTGGTAATGTGGGAGTGGTCTCTCATTCTAACCTGACGATCTATGTGTCAGCCGTCTAAAGCATGAGTTGCTGGGCATCCAAGTCGGCGCTGTTCGGCAGGCTCTGCCACAGCTCAGGGCAGGGGAAAGGGACTGTATAGTTGTTGAAAGGGCCGGGTTGTATTACTATACATGGAGGAGAGTACGTCTCAAAGGCCAGAATTTACATTATTCATGGTTTGGAGTGGGGTACATGCAATGTACCAGTGCTCCACTACGAAAGGTCTTTGATGTTTCCGCGGTGATTCTCTTTTTTAACATGAAAGTGTTTTATGCCGACGTCATATCCGTCACGGAAATGACATCAACAGAAAACGTTCCATTGGCGCGGCGGCGCTATGTTTCGAGCCCACGGTCACTACGGCCGCAACGGGAGCTTTGGAACGATCTACCAACTGAGCCATGAAGTCATACCAGGATAGCTGTACGAACGCGCCTTATGTCCTTCCCTCTAACTTGTTCATTCAGATGGTGCTACTGTCTAGGAGAGGTGAAGCAATGTAGTACGTCATGATGCTAATGAGCGCCTATAGTTGGCACTTCGATAGGGCAGTGTGAAGTAGTAGAAGCTGCTGTGTTTATCCGTGCACCGCCTATGTCGAACGCCGCTCAGCTTGTGGAAAGCCTCTGTGCCGCGTTCCGCAAGCTGAGCTCGTTGCAACGCAGGCGTCTGGCGTACACGCCACGGAGCATGACCAATGTGGTCGCACCTTTGCCTATGCGACCCGCCAGCAGGTCGTCGCTCGCCAAGCACAACCCCCAATACTGCTGCCGACCCGCAAATCATGCTCCTTTCGCTGTAGCCTACTGTTACTTGACCAAACGATTCGCTGACAACCCGTTAGGTTTTGTTCGCATGGTTTGCGAGCGCCTAGATTTTAATCGGATTTACGTAATGCTCTGGCGCGTGTAATCAAGTGTCTAATGTTGATGCGTGTAACGGTGTCATACCGATGGAATATAAATAGCGATGTGCAAGTTCTAGTGATGCACAATAAACATTCAAATGTTCCTGTGAAGGCACATTTCACTTTTGTGTTTTAGCGGTTCCTATGAAAGAATGATCAACAACATCTTTTACAACAAAGCTGTACACCTGCATCCCACAACGGTTTCATCCCCGTGGGCAAAACGCCGAGGTGTCAAGGTCTATACGCCTAGCGCATGCGCCAGGCTAATCAGGCATACAGCATAGAGCTCAGAATTGTTTAAGGAAAGCACAAAACAAGCATCAGAACGGCATTATGTATGATAAAGCGCATCTGATCAATGGGACTGCCCTGGCAGGTGTTCCTGGTAAAGATCATGTTTGCAGATTATCTTTGAAGGAAAGGCAGGACTAGTGTCACTAAATAGAGCAGTTTCTGCACTAAACGCCGAGCGCATGCGTCAGCCTTGGAAGGACCCAACATTTGCAGCCGAGCCGAGCGTTGTGTTCGTAGATAAGATATTTGGGTAGCGCCACTGAGGCACGCAAGTCAGCAACGGCGGCCATTTTGGCGTTTATCATTGTTGTTAAATTGCCGCATCTACAGCTTCCCCTTAACTTCGATCGGGTCGTTTGTTAACAACACAACCGAAGAGGCAGGAAAACGGCATGTTTGGATACTCGTCTCCTGCAGAAATGCTGTTATACGCGTTATCTTTGATTCGCATTCGGAACGACGTCAGCCGCGCAAAGCCACCGAGCAGGGAAGACAAGCCACCAGAGTTAAGCGACTAAACTGCATGGACAAAATGGCGGCGCCCATGAACCGTCGCAGTGTGAACAAATGTCACGTAATGCGAACTGACTAATAACCATGACGGCGGCACAGAGCCATACGAGAAAAGAGTGCCGATATTCTATACATTTATCTAGTGACAATAGCCGAGGGCAGCCGACAAGCCCGCCGAGACGACGAGATACATTTCATGCATTTCTCCATCACCATTTGTAGTGGTTTAAGACAGCTTTGCTGGACATGCACTTTCCCAGGGTAGGATTGCGACAATGTTTTTCAAGCTGTAGGTGAGGAGGTGAGAAATGGTGTCCTGATGTACGGTCATGTTGGGAAAAACGTGCACATGTGATCAGAAGCACAAGACTCAGTGTTTCCTCAGAACCCGAAAAGGAAAGTTCTCCGGCTTGCCTGTGGTCAAAGTTATTTTCCATTAGTGTGAAGTGTCAGGTGTCAAGACAAGATCAATTTTCCGTTTGAGGGCAACTTGAGTTACGAGCTTCTATGGAGTAGGGGCCGGCTGGAAAGCTACGGCAGGCTGCTTGGGCGTCAGTAGTTATTGAAGAACTGCGTACCACTAACACTAGGGTCGTCAACACGCTCGAAGGAAAGCCGAATAATTAATTTACGGAACAAATGATAATGTCTCCTACATAGATGTTAGCCCTTACTCCGATCCCTCCCATCACCATGGTGTTATTGTAACTACCAACGGCTCCTCACTCACTACATCTATCTGGGCTCCGAGAGAACTTGCTGTGGTCCTCCATTTCACTTATACTTTCCCAACCTTTTGCAGTGATGCTCCACTTGCCTTTGAGGACTTCGAAGCCGAAGTTGGAAAAAAGAAAGCGGCGAGACGAGGAATATGCCTACGCTTCAGCGCAATTGGCTTAGTGCACAGATATTTACACAGGTGCGCCCGCACCTTAAATATCAAGACCTCTCCTTATACACACCAAAACCTCTGGAACAAGCTCATGTTGGGCAAGTATCGTGTAATGTTTCGTTGATTTGAAACTCCAAATAATGCTTCCGCAGGAATTTCTAGGTGTTAAAGTCCATGCGGATGGTGACATGACGGTAACGCAGTAGTGAGAGCATGTGAAGCCGTTGTCATAACATGCGGCCATCCCCCAGTAGCTTTTGCTGGCATCGCAGTCTTTCTTCTAACAAATCCCTTGAGTTCGGGTTCCGCATGACAGAGTTGTTGGCAATAATATTTTTGTTTATGATCTTCCTGAATCGACGACACCTTTTTCAGGAGCTCATCCTTTCCGCTTCACGCTGGGAACCGAGGTACGCCTGCCTGTTGCGCGCGTGCGCAAGTATAGCGAAAGTAAGCATGAGGTACAGCTCGTTACCCTGATATAAGCTACATTCTGAAGTACACAACCTTAGTTTACTCGGAAAGGAATTGCAAATATATTACATTAATGTGTTAATGCAGAATAGAGTTTATTACGATATTAGTGCGATTTTAGCTTGCAATTGGGTTTAGCGCGTAATAATCTTCACCATGACAATGTATATTAGCAAAATATAACAGTATATTATGGAAGCAACATACTTATCAGTGTCAAGCAATCCGGCTTGAACTGCTAAAAGATACATCATACATTGTTCAGTCGCAAATAGTAGTAGAAAAATGGGAAAGAAAAATCAGAGCCTAATGAGCGGTTCAGGATAAAGAATTGACAGGAAGGAACATCGCTTTAATCATCTCGCTGTGAATCGCGGGAACATCGCTTTGAATAGCCTCGACCTGTTCCCGCGTCTTTGCAATATTTCTTCTGTTTTAACGGGGTACTTCACAGTTTCACGGAAACACAAACGGCTTATTCAAAGGTCCGAGTTCTTCACTTCGCCTAAATGCAAACTTCGTTTGTTCTTCCCCTGTTTTGCCGCCGTAAATAAAAACAGAGTCAATGACAGGGTGTCATATTACCCCTCCCTATCTTTGACGGATGTAAACACGTTGTTGTGATGCCAAGCTTTCTGTGCCGGCATGTATTCTTTTTTAAAATCCTACCTATGATGAGTCGTCTCTAAAATGCCCGTATTCTGAATTACTATCTCTTCTTATTTTCAGGAAATTATGTTGATTAATACTTTCAGGATAGCTGAGAGACATAAAATATTATAACTTTCACTCCTTGCTTTTAACGCATCAAAATGCTTCCGTTTAGCGCAGTAACAATAGGCTTGATTTGTAGCACTCTAACGCCAGCGCAACTCTTTCGTAGTTTAGTTTCCTTTTAAAGATATGCCCCAAGAAACCATTACGACGAATGAGAGAACGTGTATGTTGCGTTTATGTCGACACTGACTGCGATTTTTAGCCCCAAAAAAAGCATATCCTCTACAAATGTAAGTAAAAATGCATACATAGATAGATGCTTTGTGCAGTCTTTGTCAAAATTTTTCAGGCAACGGCGGCGCCCGTTGCCGGAGCAGACGCGCTTCCAAGTAGGGCCGCTGCGCTTGCCGCTGTCGGCTGGTTGCGTGGCTAGGGAGGGCGAGGGGAAATTTCGCTCCTGCTTTCGTAGTGTGGCTGGCACGACAAGTGCTGCGCGAAATCCCTGCGCTGCATAGTTTCTTATTATATAAACTAGAAAGGAATCTAGTGCTAGCGCCTATGCGGCTCACATCAAGGCTGTGTGTGCCGTCATGGGCCACCATTATCCAATACGCTCACCCTAGTTTCACCATTGGCTTGGATTGAAACCTTTTAGTGGCCGTATACTCGAACACAGTGCCACAAAAACGCAAATAAGGATGTGTTATTTTATAAACGGAAAATAGGAAAATAAAACAGGCCGTTTGACTATTCTGCAGGTCAAGCTGGTAGTTAACAAAAATGTCAATATGTTGGGAGTAACTCGTTAGAGACGTACTTTATTAATTTTACCATTTTTTCATATAATAAGTTGTTTGAAAAGCGTATAAATGTTTTTGAGCGTGCCTGTGAAAACGTCGCCTTCGGAATGAACCCGGGCAATGACCGTCAGCTACAGTGTAGCAGCCTTGTTGCTCTGCGAGTTCGTTCATACGTGAAGAAAAAGGAAAACTTGGTGTTAAATAGTCGTGAGCGAAGACAAGATATGGACGGCCACAGGCGCCCGTATCTGTCGTGTCTTGTCTTCGTGGAAGTAAATTTGGTTTGTTTTTTGTCAGCTACAACTTTCGCGGTGGTATGTTGCCCGCTCACTCATACGTTCGTTCGCTACGGTATAACCAACGTTAGGTACGATCACGCACTGCCATCCCTTTCACCAAGCACTCAATTACCATGACTAACGGTTCCTACAGAACCGGGAACATTTCGGCTGCTTCGTAGCTCGTACACGTGTTAATACAGAGTAAAGAAAGCAAATAAAAAAAACAGTTGAAGAATTCAATTGTCAGGCCAAGCCCAAACCAGAAGCGGGTGTCTTCCCATAACCCCCCATGACGACATGGATTCCCAGGTGCAGTTTCCTATCTTGTATACTTACTAAGAAACTATGTTTGCGCTGAAGCGAAGCACGCCTGCTCTGAGAAAGCGGCCGCGCGTTGCACTTATCGCGCCATCCACACTACTAAATCAAGATCGAAAGTTCCCCTCGTCTACCTAGCCACACAACCAGCCGATCGCGGCAAGTGCAGCGGCCCTGCTTGGAAGTGCGCCTGATCCGGCTACGGCCACCGTGGCCTGGAAAATGTTGACACAGACTACATATGCAGCACCAATTGTAAACGCAAAAATTTGAAGAGGCTCACTACTGTAAACGGGCCGTAAGTCGTGACAACTGTTGTTTTTACTGACAGATGATGACTAACACTAATGTTTCCTTCACACGTAATAAAAACAACAACCATGCTGATCAATACTCTGTTGTAGAGAAACAATTCAGGGGAAAAACCTGACCCAGTAATTACGGTAAATTGCTTTTCTTTCTTAACTTCATAAGGTGAAAACCTGAAAAACACTATCAGAAAAATGTTTTACATTAACTTATCATTATTTTACCCAACTAAAAGCAATGCTATTGCATGACGACGTTGCTGAGTGCTACGAAGCAATGGCTAACTGTCAGAACGTGGAACAAAATCTTGTCGCCAATAACATCCCTGTAGTCTCTAGGGCATACTTAGGGTAAGCGTTTGACGTGTTCACCATTAGTCTTGTGTTCACGCAGACTGTGCCCGGGAGGTAGTAAGCCGAATTGTTGGGTTGCAGAGCTTCGCACAACGCATCTGTTGCAGACCCCCTAGATGCTCGTATATTTTGCTAGCCCTTTCAGCAGCACGTTTCTGGCTCCAAAAACAAAAAGTTAGCTTGAATGAGCACCTGTGTTAGTTTAAAGCTTGCTGCAAGTGTTGCACGCCTTGCTTATGGGTTTCACTTTATGTAGTTCACTTGTGAAAAGAAAAGAATGGAGAAAATAATTTAAGCACCATTTTCAAACGAATTTGCTTGAGAGTTATTTTCCACGCACGTTAAGAACTTAATTGGGTTTCTCTTGTGTTCTTTTTGCCTGAGCTCAGTATGGTCGCATTCTTTCCACTCAAGCGTGTGCTGTAGGTCGAATCGTTAACAAAATCGTTAACAAAATACTTCCCAGCAGATCTGTGGAATATTTACTAACAGGATCAACACCAAGACTCTGTGGGGTGGAAAATAAACCAAAGAACTGCCCTGCTAAGATAATTAACACAAAGAATATCACTATTCCCTCCGAATAAATTTTGTTCGGGTAAATATCTGGTGACTAGAGGCTGGATTTTTATTAACTAAAAGTGCGTTTTAGGTGCCTAAAATTTACAGGCAAAACAACATTTTAGGCATCCAGAGTCGGAAATATAGGCAACATAAATTTTCATCTTTATGTAAATAGTTTCAAACAAATACGTCCGCATCCAGTATCTACGATAGATAAACCAAACATATTATTGTTTATTACGGCACAAAGGCAGCAACAGTTGAACAGAACTGTTGGGTTGTCCCGTAAACCTGCCAGATCAATGACGGCCCATTTGCCGAATTCGACAAGCGCACTGCTCACATTCGTGTTAAATAGCCACTCTCGCTTGCTTTAGCGTCACAGATAGAGAAACAGGCAAGAAAAATAATATTGAGAGCTGGAAATACTGATCAAAAAGCGCTACTTTTGGGCTGCCCGAAGCAATTGCATTACGAAACAACGAAAAACCGACACAAAAAAGTTAGTACCCTTCCACCCTGTGAAGACGGATGCAAAGCTGGACTGGACGCAGTCCATGGAGTGCACAAAAACAAAACACCTTTGTTCTAATTTGCGATGCAGTGTAGTCCCCAGCCAATTAGCTGAATCAACCTCTGAAGAATCTAAGCTTGGTCTGCTTGGTTTGTCTGCAGGATTCAGACAAACATGGAGCTGACTGTGTCCCTCCTCCATGCCTCGTAAGCATCTTACTGCTTGTGTAACACGCAAACCCATCCGCTCTACCACTAAGCCCTTCGGGCAGGTCCCATTGGGCCATTTATTGTCCTCGTTTAAACCTGCACCAGCACAAAGAACATGTCATCCATCAGTATGGGCATGAAACCTGTAGCTGCGTGTACACGCCCCCCTCCTCCCTTCGACTATTCTCCACCACAAGCCTGTGCACGCATAAGCCGGTAACATGTGCGCGTGCTTAGAAGGGACAAACGCGGTCGAAAATGTATTCTGAAACCCCTCTGAAGAAGTCAAATTGGCTCAAGCCGGCGTTCCGGGCGGGCAAGTTGCTGTTCATCCAGGAAGGATGCGCCGCTACTCGACGAGCTGAACTTGAGGAGGTAACGGCAGCGCCAGCAACTTTCCGTTGTTTTTGCGGCCGTTCGCCCGTTCGTGCTTGTGTTCGGTCGCGCCAACGCTACAATTCTTGATCTTCTTCCTCCAAACGAACGGCATGCATCAGCCCCATAATGATTTACACCCTGAAATCCGTGAGCTCTATCTTCACATATAAACATGTAGTTGTTCCCTTCCTCCTCGTAGGCATCTTACTGTCTGTGTAAGATGTCTGTGTAACATCAACCCACACCCGTACACCTAGACCTAGGAGTACAGCGGACTAAGCATATTGAGCCATGTAACTTCGATACCTAATCTCCCCCCAGCACAACCGGCATTTCATCAGTAGCGGCATGAAGAGCAGCTGTGCGTGCACGCTCCCTTTTTCCACCCGCAAACCGTGCACGCATAAACCGGCAACCGGTGAAGGCGCATACTTAGGCGTGAAAGGCACAATCGGAAATATTGCTCTGAAGGCCTTCCAAGCTGAAAAAGAACTAGGGCTCACGCCGGCGTTCCAACTGGTCAAGTTTCCCTTTAACCGGAAGGGATTCCAAGCTAGATGGCGAAATGGAATTTGAGGGGAATGGGCCACGGCGGGTTTCGGTTGTTTTAGGGGGAAGGCCTTTGGCATCCATTACCGGGGCTTCGCGGGAGCGGCGTCTGTTTATGTCCGGGTAACCGAGTGAGCGAGCGCAGCAACTACGAAAGAAAGAAACAGAGAGGAGTGTGCAGTGAAGGCTGCGGTGGAGTACGAAACGTGCGGCTACGGTGCCATCTATCCATGGAGGAAAGAATACTCAGGAGAGGCCCCTAGCATGCAGCCCCTAGCATCACAATGCATTGCAAAAAGTGTGAAGGAAGTTACGTCATTTTTCTTCAGCCCATAGCCAGTGTTGCGTAGTTTTTTTACGGATGCGGCGGCTAAACGTGATAAAATGCCATGGGCAATTTTTTACTGCGCTCTGACTGTGGCTTCCTCTGGGGGGGGGAAATCTTACTGCCGGCCTGCCAGTGGCCCCCCCTGCCGGCGGACTGGGCCGACTGGGCTGTGTCGGTCGGTTTCGGCTGTCCTGCTTTGGTCCGTCGCAATGGCAGGAGTCAGTGGTGTGCCAGGCCCACTGTATTGGGTATTCAACGCCCACGGGAGCTTGAGCAACTCCCAGGCACTCTGAGGGCAAGTGCCTTCCAAGAACACCGATGCGTGATGCGGACGCAGGCCCGGACAGCCTGGGTGGCTACCGAGGTTGGTGCTTGGAATGGTAATTCTATCAAAATTTGCGGTCGCAAATTTCTGTGGATCAACTATGACTCTCTTTGGCCGGGGGCGGTAACGCGCTCCTGTAATCCAGTGTGGTGGAGGCCGGGGGGTCAATGTTGCGATGGGCAACTGCACCAAGCGGTACAGTTTGTGTTATAGTGGCGCACGGTTTCTAAGGCAATGTGAGCGCTACTATGAGGCCGGGGGAGTGGCGATCCCCTGTAACCGCAACTAGGAAGGGGCCTATAAACACGAACGGATCTGCTCGCCGAGGGAGGTGACGAGCCCTTGTAACCCAAGTTTCAAGTTTATTTCCAACATTACAGTGTTTGGGTTCCACCAGGCGAAAAAGCGGTCAGTGACCACTTGAAGAGTGCCTGGCAGCCCGTAAACACAGCAGCTGTCTGGCAAAGGTAAAAAGCATACACATGCTAATATATACGTTAAATTAACATATATATACAGATGCATAAGTGGACATGCAATAACAATGCATAAGTGCACATACTCGTAGATAATATTAATCATGACATACATTAAGTAACCATAGAAAAAATACATAGACACAATAAACACAATTTTGAAATATAACAGAACCAGCTATACCTTATCCAAGGCATGCGACACTTCACTGTGCGAAAGAAAAAGAAACCAGTACAAACATAAAAGCCTATACAAGTGCACAAAAGTTATACCAAACACTATCTGGCCACAAAATATTTTCGCAGATTCGTCTTCGTACACTTTCTGTAGTCGATACCATCTTTTTGAAATTTGTTAAGGATCGAGGGCAATAAGTATTGCAAGGACTGTAGAAAATACCCCGTGCGCCGAAGGGGAACGAGCCACCTGTCACCGCTGCGTGTGCGAGAGTCGCTTGCTTAAGGAGTAATGCTTGAAATTGTTGTAATGAAGTTTCTGCAATTGTCATTAGAAAAAGATACGAATTAAGTAGACGGAAATCATAGAAATTCTTCGCGCTAACTATTTCATGTCGGGAAAACAGCGGTGCACTAGGATCTCTGAAAGGGACATTTGAAATAAATCGAAGTGCTCTCTTTTGCAGGCGTAATATTAAGTCTAGGTTATGCATCGTAGTTGTTCCCCACACTAGGTGGCAGTAGTTAATGTGGGTAGCAAATAGGGCGTGGTAAATTTTTAGCTTAATGGGTTCTGGGAGAAAATGGCGACATCGCGATATCGCACCAGCGGCGGATGACAGGGATCTAGCTGGCATTTCAACGTGAGACGTCCATGTGAGATCTGCAGAAAAGGTGATACCTAGTATTTTATGTTTGTCAACTATTTCAACAGGCGTGCCCCTAATGTTAATATACTTTCCACCTTTGCTGCTTTGTTCTTAGATTTAAATAACTGCCTTGGTTTTACCCGCGTTAATTTTAAGTCCATTGGTGTTTGACCATTCAAAAACTTCAGTAAGTGCTTTTTGAGCTTTTAACATGATTTCCTCTATATTACTGCCCGAAACAAAAAGACTGGTGTCGTCTGCATACAACAGGAAGGTAGCATCACAAGGAATGTTAACGATGTCATTGACATATGCATTGAAAAGTAAGGGCCCTAGAATGCTTCCTTGGGGTACACCACAAGAGACTGTTTTTAAAGAAGAATAAAAATCGCCTATCGCCACGCGTTGCTGTCAATCAGAAAGATAGGACGTAAAAAGGGAAACTTGACACGCCGCGTATTCCGTAGTCATACAACTTATTTAGTAATATTTTATGATTTAGATAGTCGAAGGCTTTGCTAAAATCGATAAATATACCTAACGTCATTTCGTTTTTTTTTTCTATGTTGGCGATTATAAGCTCCTTCTGGGTTAATAGCACCGTCTCTGTAGATTTGCCTTTCTGAAAGCCATGTTGGCTTCCGAGGGTATGTTATATTTACACAAAAAGCTGTTTACGCGTGAGTAAATTATTTTTTCTAATCCTTTTGAGAAAACCGGAAGTATGGATACTGGTCTGTAGTTATTAGGGTCATTAGCATTGCCACTTTTGAAAAAGAGAGACACTTTCGTCTTCTTCATAGCACGTGGGAAACAACCGGAACACAGAACGAGATTAAATATATGTACAGGGGGGATTAAAAGAAATACGAACAAAGGAGCACACAGCCTCCGAAGCATGCCGCACCGTCTGGCTGCACTGTCAGTAAACTGCGCGCATGCGTAGTTCTTTCGGAGCGCTTGAGACTGTGGCCTACATTTATTGGAAATGCTTGATCAAGAAGGGACGCGAGTCATTTATTTTGAGGCATCTTTTTATGATCTGTCGCCGCTGGTCATACTGTTATCTACTACATTCGCTTGCCAAGCCCGCAGCAAGCTGATTCAACGATCATCCTGCGCAGTGGCGACACAGCGTGAAAAGGCCCCTCAAAATAAATGACCGGCGTCGCTTTTTGATCAAGCATTCCCCATAAATGTAGGCCACACTCTCAAACTCTCCGAAACAACTACGCATGCACGCAGTTTACTGACGGTGCAGCCAGACGGTGCGGCATGCGTCGGAGGCTGTGCGCTGCGTTGTTCGCATTTCTTTTAATCCCCCCTGTACAAGGCACGGCACGAGAATATCCATTACATACTTAACGACTTAAGTCATTGGGGTACATGCGGTACAGTTCGTTTTATCGTGCCATGCTGAAGCATGGGTACACACAATGAGGCCGGGGGTGTAGCGAACCTCTGTAACCGGAGCATGGAAGGGGCCTTTAATGCGAACTGGTCTGCTGACCGAGGGAACTTGATGAGCCCTTGTAACCTTCAGTCTTGGGGGCGAGAGTGCAGAGCCACTGGGAGTTCCTCAGAGGATCCCTTGTATCCCGAAAGATGGTATTTGTGGAGCAACTATGACTCTCTTGGCTAGGGGAAGTAGCGAGCCCCTGTAATCCAGTGTGGGAGGAAGCCAAAGGCTGGGTGTGGTAACGCGCCCCTGTAATCCAGCGTGAGAGGAAGCCGGCGGGTCAATGTTGCGACGTAATCACTGCGCTCACGCGGTACAGTTCGCACGTAGTGTTGGCGTACCATTGCTGAAGCAATGGGTAGACCACTACTGAGCCGGGGGCGTGCACACCCCTGTAACCATAGCTTGGGGCTCATTCTGTTGAACTTGCGAACTGGTCTGCAGGCCGGGGGTTGTGACAAACCCTTGTAACCTAATGTCATAGGGGCCAGAGCGTGGAAGTACGGTAATTCCACGAGACCTCCTCGAGGAATCGGGGAGGCCGCACAATCCCTGCCCAGGGAGCGTGCAAAACGGCCGCCACTGCGGAGGTTCCTGGTACAACTGGAATCAGGTCCTACGCGGAGGTCGGGCGGTCGGGTGTCAACCCGGCACTTGGCAATGCGATTGAAGCAGGAAGGCGTGTCGAGATCGATCAACTATGACTTTCTTTGGCCGGGGGAAGTAACGCACCCCTGTAATCCAGCGTGGGAGGAGGCCGGCGAGTCAAGTTGCGAAAGTAGCAAGTGCCGCAAGCGTACAGTCGTTTGTATTGGGAATACCGATTAAATTCGGGAAACCATTACGGGCCGGGGGACTGGCGACCCTTGTAACCGCAAGCTTTGGCGGGGCCAGCGACCTGATCGCAGAAAGCTGGGGGGAGTGACAGACCCCTGTAACCGAACGTCACCGGGGGCTAGATGTTGTACAGTCCGTATGAGGCCGGGGGGGGGGGGGGGGTCGCGCCCCCTGTAACCTTGCTGGGGGGCCTATAGACTGATCTTCTCTAGCTGAGGTCACGGCGATCTCGTCACCCGAAAATGCCGATGGGGCGCAGTGTCACGAGATACTCGGTGTCCCGCACGGGGAAAACGAGGAAAGGTGAGGTGAGTACACCGCCCGGGGAAACTCTCCTGGCTAGTAGGCCCGGACCGATCTCCTCTGCCGTGCCGTCAACACCGCGGAAATGCCAAAAGACTCTTGTTCCATTGCGCGAAAGAGTAGGCACAGAGGAGGACATAAGTACATGGCTCTCATAACTGCTCCCGTGGGAGCCTGGCGAACGTGGATTTCAGTTAACGTTCGCATACAAACTTCCGGTGTCCGGAGACCGTGAAAAGCAGGTGTTGCAAGTACCCGTGTATAGTGGAAAGCTTCACTGGTGATTCGGGAGTACCTGGTGCGAGACAGTTGATCGAGGACGTTAGTACGCATCGGCCGCAGAGCTGGGGGTCGGGAAGGACCTGACCGTCGCCACTAAATAGGGTACTTCCTGTCTCCGACAGTTGGGGCCCAGTTATCGGACCCTATGGGTGAGCGGTAACCCGTGGCAGGGACCGCATATTTGGCAATTGGCACTGTCTGATGCCCTCACAGAGCAATCAGTCTTGGAAGAGCGTCAGACAAAAGGATTGGAGCAAAATTGCTTCCCTCATTCCCACCCTTTTTCCCGTAACCCATCCCGATGTCCAAGTTCCCGTTCCCACCAACCCACCCTATCCGGCTTTTTCCTAGGGGGGACAAGAGGGGTCCCCCCGGGCTCGTCCCCCTGGCGGTGGGTCGCAAGAAAGTCTTTTCCGTTAATTTTTCTCCACCTTCGTGTGGACAAAATTCCCTTCGCCGGTTGGCCTGTTTTTGTACTGTTGCAATTGGGTATAACCGGTTGTACTTCGTGTGGTACCGGGGAGCTATTGAAAGCTTCATTTACTCGATGTGGCTTCCTCTCTACGTTGGCAACACAACGTGGAAGCCGCTGGGGCGTCTTCGTCGTCTGCAATCTGGGCACCACAGCTGACTCTGCAGCGTTTCTTCTACTGCCATTTCCTTTCTGGTCTAACGTTTCTTCGAGGCAACATCCGTTTGTTAATAATTGGCGTGGTCGGTGAGCATAGTTGCCGTTATCTTGGGGCGATATCTCGTCGATTCGCGCACTGGTTTTTCATCCTTATCGGTCGGCCGGTGAAAAGGTGCGCGTTGGCTGCTTCGGCAGCGTCGATTCACTTTCTGCGGCCATTTGCTTCAGTTGGGAATCTATTCTCAACGAACAGAAGGCAAAAAGAGGGAGACACGTAGTGCTTCCGTTTTGTTTGACAAATAGCGCATGGGCGAATATGATGCCCAAAAGTGAGAAGTGATGCCCTATAGACGCAACTGCGAGTGCGACCCGCAACCCGGCACGCAACAGTGAGACATCTTGCAAACCACTGCAGCCACTTATTCACGCAAAGTGAGATTAGACAGTTTTAGTATCACGAGTGTACACAGTTCATGTACGCAAACGTGAGAAGCGTACGTAGTCTACGCGCATGTAGTTTGTTCGTACGCAACGCGCGCCGCCCGTAGGGTGCCTCGATGCCTAGCGCCATCTACGAACAGACACTGCAGTAGCCACTCATGATCCCGCGAGCCTGTTGCTATGACGACGCAGTCGCTATTTCTCCAGGCTTAAGAGCTGAAAAATCGTCCTTCTATCTCAAAAACGAAGGCCGTTTTCCTATATAAACTTTGGGTGAGGGTTAGAATGGGCAAACTGAATCAACAACTTAGAACATGACATCGTGCCGAGGAATTAGCGACGAAGATGTTTTCGCTGCGAAGCGGGAGGGCAGGCGCCGCCATGTTGAAAATCAAACCGGAAACAGCAGATGCGAGTGGGAAAAAGTGCGGGGCTCAATTGATTCATCGACATGGCGGGTGTGGCTTCTCCTAACCTTTTCTTTCCTCCATGCATCTATATCACTGCCTTTCTCTCGCACATGTCTCCTGCGTCGCAACCAAGGAGTGCCCTCCCCCTAATACTTTCCTGAGACGCTATTTCATTCTCCGCTAACCCAAATCACGTGACATGTGCGCGGGAGGTTTAAGCACAATTTGCAACAACATGCTCACTGCTCCCTTGTGTGGGGCTAGTGCCAACCACGGCACATTGGCGCAGGAGGTTCCAACACGATTTGCAACATGGTGGACGGCGGCGGCGGCGCGCTGCTCGGTAGCAGCAGAGTAGCGCACGAGGATGCGGGTTCGATTCCCGGCCGGTATGCCCGCTTTTATGATGGAGGCGAAAAGCAAAAACGCCCGTGTGCACGAGATTTCGGCGTACGTTAAAGATCCCCAAGAGGACAAAATTATTCATGATCGCTCCACCACGGCGCGCCTCATCGCCTGCGTTGCTTCGGCGCGTTAGACCATACAATCAATGATTCAATCAGTAGCACACGCAGCCGTGCATTCGCTGATCACGTGAACACTTCTTGAGACGCACCAGAAGTGCGCCGTGACCGAGAAGACTGCAGCTCGCGGTGCGCGCAAATTTCTTATTGGGGAGTATAGTAAAATGTCAGTGCAATTTTTACGCCCATCCATGCTTCTGTTTATTTTTGGAAATCATCGGATAACCGCACTACCGCCGTTAGCTGCCGACTACGCAACTTGCCGAAGGGGCATCGGTGGAGGCGAGGGGGAAAATATTTGCGTGTCAGTGGTGGTAAGGAGGAGCCCGGAGCAGCGCCCCGTAAATCGGTGACATCGGAATGAAAACTGGTGTGTTTAGATATATAGTGCTTTGCAGCGATAAGAAACTCGAGAGAAAACGATGTATTGAGAAATTAATATGTGCTTAGATGAGAGCTGTTGTGTTTAACTCTAGCAATTTTCTCATATACATTGATATTATTCGAACTGTTCAGGCAAGACATTTTATCCTGGGCAAAGACATTTCCACATATTTACACAGCATTTTCAAAAGGTGTTTAGCAGCTGAACAGTTTTTTGGTGAAAAAGCGTGTCTTAAAGCATATCGGCAGTATGAATTTTAAAGGAAATCTGCAACACTGCCGATAAAGGCTTTCACTCTTTTCTTCGCGTCTGGAAGCACTGCGAAAGCTACAGTTAGCGCCATCCCGGAGCAGCACTGCGTGATTTGCTTGTCGCATCAAATGCACCTTCCGTTCATGCTTTGCTTTTGTGGCATTATGGCTATTTACCGGCCAAGAGGCCGGTACATAGCCATAATGACGTAATTCGAGTGCTCGAAGAAGGCCAAGACCGGGAAAAATATTTAATTTTGAGCAAGCTTCTAGGTTATCTGATCGGCAGAGAGCACCAGTTTTTGGCTGAGGTACTTACCCTTTCTTCTAAGTACTCGCTGTGTTAATTGCGATCTCAGAACGTTTAGGATATAAAAACGCTGAGAAATGTGTGGCAGGGTCCCTTTAAAGCGCAAGGAATTGCAGCTGCTGGGTGATATATTGCGGTTCGCTTATTGATGTAGCAATGACCTCCTTACAAAGGCGTGTTCTATGCTCTACCACTGTGTTGAAAATAGAATTTGGTTTGAGTATGCTTCTAGAAACAAGGATGCGACTGCACATGTTTCAAGACATCTGTTTGGAGAGCATGCGGAACGTATAGTTTCGCTGGGAAAATTGTGGAAACCACAGCAACTACCACCATCTTAAATTTTTTGTATTTAAAATGATGCCTCTTGTCACTCCGTCCCATTCCACTGCAGCTAGCGGATATTTTCCGGGTGTGTGTTGCACTAGAGGACTAGGTTGAACGTTATAGGGTTCCGAACAGACATACTAGCTGCCCGGTTTCATAAATAACGATCTCAAACTGCACTTGAAAGCGAAAGTTGAGGCTAAACAATGTTCATTTAAGCGTCGATTTTGGCGATAGGCATTTATAGGTATAGCCATTTAGTCGTAAACGTCCAAATAGGCATTTCTATGTACTATAAAAAAATTCACAGCATGAGTCCAGTCCGTCCTGTGAAGGGGATTGAAAAGAAAAACTGTAAAGGACACCCACCACACACACACACAGACAATTGCCCATGCGATGCCGCTTGAAGTCACACACGTGGCTCTACAAGGTGTGAAACCAAACATTCTGCCAGCCGTTACCTGGAATTCGCGGGGGTGGCGTCTCGACCGCAGCAGCGTCGGCCACGGCCGGGTTAGAGCGGCGGATGCCACCGCTGTGGCGCCGCTGTACGTCGGCAGATAGAAAACAGAGAGGTGCTTCTTTCGAAAGGTGAGACAGCGGAACCTTGCTACCTTGATGTGCTTGCTCGGGGCTTTACCACCGCGCGACACAAGCGCAGTCACCGAAACAATTTGGCATGTGAGCTTAGTGATCCCCATTTACCGATTTAAACTAGTTAGTTCAGTAAGTTTGAGAATTGCGGAATACCTGAGGGGAACATTTATAATCGCTAATATGAGATCCAGTTGCTCCTTTCCCTTTTTGTAATACCTGTTAAAACACAACCAAATTCTATTCGGCAATTTCGGAAACGGAGTCCCATTCATGGCAAGCAGTGCGCAAAAGGTAGTGTTTCTCTAGTAGATGTCTGTATGTGGTCTTTACATTTTATTTTCCCGTCGTACCTTTGCCGTGCGATCACTTAATTTCGTCGGGTCCAGGTTACCCAAGAGGTGCTGTCGAACAAGTAATCAACTCGTGCAAAAGAAGTGAGCAATGGACGCGAAGCTTCGCCAAAACAGGCTAAATAAAACAACCGTCGCTACAGCAGGCGACAAAGCCGACAAAATGGTCCCGCCGATGCGCCCTCCGGAGTGAGCAAGCTCCAGCGCGCGGGAAACGCTGGGTAATAGCGCCCATTTGCCACGCCATCTACTCTGCTCCATTAGTAAAAAGCGCCCTCTCCCTCCCCAGCCACGTTGGGAGTTTCTCGTCGCGCACGCCACGAAGAAACTGTTGGTTGGTAGAGGTAAAAAGCTTTGCTGTAAAACACAATAAAACCCCTTCTTACCTTCTAATTCATGCCCATTTATCAAAGAGGAGCAATAGGAGCGCAAGGAAAAATGAGCATTTGCCTAAGATCCGGTCTCTAATCATAAGAAATATTAGGTATCCTAGAATTATAGCTTTATTAAAGACGACTCCCAAACCGTATACGTAAACTTCTTGCTTGGCGTTATATCACCTGCTGCGCTCCACATTCGGCGAAGTGTCCGTCAGCTCCCGGAAATCCACATTATCTGGACCCTGAACACGAGTCCTTGGAGGGAAACAAGGCCGCACATGCCACTGCCCACGTACTACGCACACGGTATTTATTGCAGTACATGGCAATGTAGGAATTATTATTTACAACACATAATTACAACTATGTACACGTACAAATGAGTTGATTACAAGATGAAAAACAAATCTAAACGAAATGAACAATTGTGTACACTTGGTTTAAAACGGGGGCAACAGTGAACAACTAATAAGGAGGGGATACCAGTCAGGGCACGAATCTTTTGGTCATAGACGTCTCTCGGCGTGCCTATCCAGCATTCGTGTTTTCCATAAGAGCGATTAGCAAAAAAAACAATCGTATGGCACATCATCGTTTGCAGTTGATAGGAGATACCGTATACCATGTGGAGTCAATCCAAAGTCATCCTTAATAGTTCTTTCGAGGCCATCCCAAAATAGTACGGCATCCTTGAAATTTATGAAGCAGTGCTCAAAGTTATCGGTACATCCCATAGGCGACAGATCACAGAAGGCATAAAAATGTTCTGGTTGTGCAGCCACGCCTTAACAGGCAAAGTTTAGCTGTGCGCTTTGAAGAAGAACTATTTTGTTGACGGAGAAAGCGGCGTTTTATGGACACGTAAGAGCACACCTTGTCCAGACAAATACGAATAAACAGTTTTATGCGTTGGTGCTGTTAAAAGCATGGAAATTATGTCCTTGTAGAGATTAACACGAGACACAGTGAACATATAATCTGGCGAAAAACGAATGAACAAGAACCGTATTGAAGTGTAGATTTCATACATAAGCCCCCACAAACAAGGTCTGGTCGAGAATAATGACGAGACAACAAGATTAGGCAAAACGTCGTCGAGGTTAACCCTTCAAAAAAGCGTGAATAACAGGGTGAGTGGAGTCCCGAAAAAAGAACCGTGCAACTATTTGCCGTACAAAGAGGTGGGTAAAGCTCTGCCCGCTAGCGCAGACCAGTGTAAAAGGGTTGTCACGCCTCATTGGCTCTATGGTAGAAGACCACACAAATGTTGCGAAAACTGAATGGAACTGCTGTATGTGACTCCGAGCGCAATAAAAAATTTGCATTACACCAATTTTGAGGCCAAGAACATCACAAGCCTGGTCCATTCCAAAAAATGGACAGGTTGTACGGAACAAACGCATGCGAATAACGTATACGAAGGGAGGATCCGGGTAGGCGTAACCTTAACTCCGGCTGTTCCCCGCCAATGCCCTCACTTCTGAGATTGTTTCACAAACCCCGGTTGCCCAGTTTGCACCGCAGCGATGCAATAGCCGACATACACCCCTTGCTGTGGTCTTACCTCGCTTTGCGTTCTACGAGACTGCGACATCTCGTGGTGACGGGCCTCCGCGTAGAGGACGCATCCGCATACAACGTATAAATTTATGAGCCCCATTATCCTTCCCTGCCATGCTTCATCCTCGAAGAGAACATTTTTATGTTCATCTAATCAACTTTCCTCGTCATCAACTCATTGCCGCTTATCTGTCCCCTCTGGGGAAATAAACGCTCTAAAAAAACTACGAAGCGTCTTAGTGCGCCCCGCCAACAGCGGGCGCTCTGGCGATAGGAGTCCAGGGGAACGCCGATATATTTAGGTGGTACACAGGACCATTGCGTCGAAGCGAACGCCAAGCAGCAGTGACTGATTCACGCCATACACCCCACACCCAAATGTTAGGCCTATGGAGTGCACACCCGAGTTGCTGTGGGTATTTTAGAGAAGCTGTGCGTACCTCCAGAGCAGCGCATACCGCGCTGTGTGGGATTAGCCAACCAAAGAATCCCTCACGAGAAAGCTGCACGTTCAACCATCGTCATCGTCAGACGGAGGTGTGCACTATTTTTGCCAATTTTTTTTATTTTTTATATTTTCGAAATTCTGCCACACCAATTACTTCCATTTATGCTAATATAACGATAAAAGGTGTTATTTGCGCCAACTCTGCTTTTTTGTGGAAATGCAGGGCGTTACATGCTCCTGGCTGTGTGGGGGGGAGGGGGGGGGGGAGGGGAACTCGGGCAAGAAAGTTAGGCATTAAAAAGGAAAACAGTTAGGAACGCTCATGCTTCAGTAAAGTCAATAAGTAGTGGGTCCCGACAGAGCAATATATAGAGCACAAAGGTAAAACGGCGACCCAGAAAAGTACCGGAACAAAGATTCTGTTCATACCTAAGGAAAACGCAAAAGTTTGAGGTGAGGGGGGTGAGAGAATCAATTTAATCTACGTGGTGTGTTTAGCCGAGCCATTGCAGTGTCTTGCTACGCAGATGATAAGGAGAAAAAAGACCAGAAAAACAATTTAAACATCGAAAGATATCGGTTGATGCGAAACAAGTTTCAGTCACATGCGGAATGAAGTTTCTTACAAAACTCTGTCCAGCCCTCATTCTTAAGAAGCAGAGAGCATTGGTTGCCCATGCAGCCGGAGTGGGACACCAGACAGGACCGAAAACAGCCCGCAGCTCAAGTCCAGCATCAAGCGGCATAGACAAAGATAATAGTAGTTTCTGCCAGCGCGAGCAAGCAAATGCAGATACTGAAGGAATTTTTTAAATTGGCATTTACGTACATTTGAGTCTTCTGTATCCGCAGGAACGACCATTTTTTCGCGGTTGGTAATAAATAGGCAACTGGTAACAAAAAGGAATCGAAGCAAGCACATCCTTAGCTTTCTTGCAATACACAGCTCAAAATCATTTATTCAGAGTGGAACGCTGTGGAGAGTTTTCGTATGCCTTGGCCTTTTATTCTACCTCGTGCCTTAAATGCTAAAAAACTCTCATAATCATTACGCCAGACGCTAGCAACATCTCTACGCCTCCATATAGGGTTTAGGAACAACAAACGCACTTAAAAATACCATAAAAACATATTTGTTTCCTAAGACCTATATACACATGTGCTCCTTAATTTTTTTTACTTTTATTAGCTGGGATTTGCCGTTTGCTGCTATGGGTGGTGATCTTTGAAGCTAAAATCTGTATTGTGCCTCCTTCGTGACTAGCCTCTGGTAGTGACGGGGCGAATTTAAATTGAAGTGGCGTGAACCAACTGGTAAGAATTTAAACGTGCACTTGGGAACCTTCGCATTTTTGTGCTATATTTCTACCTTAACGAAGTGTTGCGCACTAAAACACCATAACGATCAACATCCTAAGTGAGCACCTGGTGATATGCATTAGTTAACCATGGACATTTGATACTTGAATTTCGTTTTCGTATAACTCAAACTGAGTCGCGATTTGCCAGAGCAGTGGCCTTTCGATTACATGGTGCCATGTTGGAAATGTTCATGCGCCCCTCCATCAAATGACGACGATGGTTGAACACGAAGCTTTTTCGTGGCAGATTCTTTGTTTGTCGTCTGTTTCCAAACCGCTTCGACAATACCGAAATGGAGCAATCGGAAAATAAAAAAAAACGAAAGAAATGGAGCAATAGGATAGATGCCAGCTTCATAAATCCGTCGACCTAGGTTCTATTTCGACAACTGGAACCATTTTTGTTTTCTTTCAATTGGGCTTTTTTGTACAGACCCCATCAGTGAGAACAACCTAGCTTCAATTTAAGGAGGCAGAAACGAAAAAGCCTCGCATGCTGGTGTGGTTTTGGGATTCGCGCACCCCTTATTCTTTGTCGGAAAATTTCCAAACAATAAAATGCATTTGCTGTACTGCTGGCTTTGCATGACTAAACGCATTCCACTGCATACGTCATCTCGTGGCAAGTGGGGATGGAAGGTGCCGTCTGGAAGCACTACGCTTCTGGTTTCCTGTTGCGTTTAAATAGTGGGTAGAAAAGACCATGTTTCTTTCTGCCGCAGCCATCTAAGTCCATATAATAAAGCTTTCAGTCTTCCAGCTATATTTATTTATTTATTTATTTATTTATATTTATTTATTTATTATTTATTTATTTATTTATTTATTTATTTATTTATTTGTTTATTTGTTTATTTATTTATTTATTTATTTATTTATTTATTTCCAATCGGCGAAGCACTGTAGAAAAGACTGGTTCACAGGGTACACAAGACAGGACAAATGCGGAAAAATACGCGAGGTCTCTTATAAAGTGGCGACCTATACTTATTCGCGTGAAAACTTTCAGGACCTGAAAATTAATATGCAGAAAACTAAACTAATGATCAATAACCTCGGAACAGCACAGCGGTTTGAGATAGGTGGCGAGGCAGTACAAGACGTAAGCGAATATATCTACTCTACTTAGGCCAAGTTGTGACCCCGGATCCCAACCATGAGGCAGAGATAATTAGAATAATCAGAATGGGGTGGGGTGCATATGGCAGACATTCTCAGATAATGAATGGCAGCCTACCATTGTCGCTGAAGAAGAAAGTGTATGACAGCTGCATCTTACCGGTACTCACCTACGGTACAGAAACTTCGAGGCTCACTAAGAGGGTTCAACTTAAATTGAGGAGAACTCAGCGAGCAATGGAACGGAGGATGATAAGTGTAACGTTAAGGGACAAGAAGAGAGCGGAGTGGGCCGGGAAAAAATGCGTGTTAAGGACTTATTAGTAGGAATTAAGACGAAGAAATGGACGTGGGCAGGGCATGTAATGCGAAGGCAAGGTAACCGTTGGCCATTAAGGGTAGCGAGTGGATCTCTAGAGATGGCAAGCGTGACAGGTGGCCGCAGAAAGTTAGATGGTCAGTTTAGATCAAGAAGTTTGCGGGGATAAATTGGTCGCTGTTAGCACAGGACCGGGATAAATGGAGATTAATGGGAGAGGTCTTTGCCCTGCAGTGGGGGTAGATAGGCTGGGGATTATGGCTATGCTGATGGTGATTATGATGACTTAGTCGTGACATAAATAGAGTCACAAAAATAATCAGTAAAAACAAATATATGTACATCAAAAGGCATAAAGAAAAATATATGCGCATGCCAAAAGGAAAGCGAAACGCGAGGTGGCATATATTGCGCATCACAAAGTGAAGCATTGACACAGAGTGCACATGCTGAACGAAGCATTAAAAATAAACAAATAAATGCAGATACAAGATCCGCTGTGTGTGGAAAGTAGAAGAAACGAATTATGACGCGTCATCTTTCAACAGTAGACGATGTTTACAGGCGCGTGTTTTATTTCAAGTGTTGGTATTTTTCGTTGGATAGTTGATAAACATGTATCATGGTTATCACTTATAAAATAACATAAACAATCACAAATCCAGCGAAATTATTCGCTCTTATTGCCTGCGTGTACACGCGTCGTCTTCAAGCTTTTTAGGACACAACGACTAAACCAAAAAGGGACAAACCCTGCTCTTATTCGGGCCTAGAATTAACGTGTTTTTTTTTTTTAATTTACTTTCTTTCACTCTTCATTCTGGCCGCAAAGACTGACCACCCCTCCCGCTTCCCTTTGGGAATAAATGCCTTTAACAAGGTGGTCGATCGTATCTCGAGCAGCGAGAAAACAATGCCCTTACATCGGTACGAGAGAACAGGTTTAACTGTTTTTACGTAGATCGCCCTCTCGGTCCGTGACCACTGGGCGGCTGGTTGGGACTACGGGGACAATGATAATGACTTTGTGACAACAGTGCAGCCCCCCCCCCCCCTCCCCCCCCCCTTTCGTCGGCCGCCGCATGGCAAGATAAGTTGCAGTCGCCGAAAATAGCAAATGTAGGTGAAAATGTGCGTAAACTAAAGCGTACACAGCTGTGTGTACATAGGAAAAATAAATAAAGATTTATTTAGTGGCATTTGATGATTCGTGAGCATTTCATCCTATCCCCACCTTATATAGGCACTCGTCCCGTTACGTGCAGGCTTTATAAATCTGCAATTCCGCGTTTCTTGCACGCCGCGCACGCACCGTTCGAATGGTGCTTTGCGTATATAGTAACCACCTTAGTGTTCGCTTGAGGAGCGGCCGTGGTCCATTGCCACCCGCACTTGCTGCAGGCTCGATTCATAAAGCGCACGGGCGGTCGCGGGAGCCACAAGACCCGTCGAAGCAAAAGAGGCTGGTGCTCCATGCTGCTAATTACCTCCATGGCAACGTGGCCAGCGTTCCCTAGGCTTTCCACGCACAATTACTATACTGTCGTTCTCTGCTCCTGCCTCTCTCTCTCTCGTTGCAGAGCAGCGCAAAAAGAAACTCGCAAACGAACATTTTTCGAGATGCCCCATGCGCTACTAATAAAATGGCTGCGACTTAGATCAGTTAACCCTGGATATGCTAAGCGAAATCTTGGCTTAGTCTAATTAAGTATAGATTTCACATGGTCAACCTTCGATTCAGATGTAATTACAATACTATTCGTCCAAAGCCTGCCTTTGTCTACGGTTGTGGTCCCACTTCCGGCGTTTTCCTGGCCGAACAGCTCGCCGGGCGATATCCGCGTTGTGGTCAGACACCGGGTGCCAACGACGGCTCAAAGCCTCCAGCTCGAACGCCACCCCAAGAGAAGACGCCCCGGCTCACTCTCATTTTTGGCTAATCTCACATGCACGCGGCGACTCACGTGGTCAGGAGCGACCCAGCTACGGAAAACGCATGCGCCAAGCCGGCAGGGCATGTAGTGGATGCTTGCCAGTTTTCCGGAGGCAATGATGCCTTCTTGAAAGGGCACAGCTCTCTAATTTTCGAATCCTCCCAGGCTCTGAAATATTAAGTGCGTTGATCATTTGCATACATATCTCGACGCAGTACATATGGACTGAGTTACCGCCCGGATGTCGTGATGTTCGTGCTAAATATGTATGTCTTTCTTTGGTGCATTCAATGACATTCTCGTGATGTCTAGCTTGCTATACCGGTCTCTGCACTTTTTAGCATAGTACTTATGTTGAGGCATCGGAAGATATCTGCATCCAGAACATCGGTTCATAATTTAAAAATGCATTTGTGATCATTATTTTAAGGTCATTTTTTTTTTTTCAAGTAACATTTCTTCTATTCTTTTGTGCTCATTAGTCAGAATTCTGATTTTAGCTCAATAGCAAAACCTTTGCGTTGGTTTTCCGTCGGAAGAGAGTCACAATTCATGCGCCATTATTTCCTTTTTAGCTGAGTACAAAGACCCTATTATGTATCTTTTAAGTTTGGGGCTTGGATAGCCTAATTGCTAAAAGTGGCCTGCAATGTTTTTTTTTTTTTTTTCTCGTGTACGTAGAGGCCTGTACTGACTGTCTTCGGCCTAGAGAGGCCGAGGGGCGCAACGCGCTACAGATGGAAGCACTTTCTTCAAGGGCATTTTTTTTTTGTCTTTTTCTCAGAGGCGGCGGACACCGCGTAGGGCTTCGGCGGTAACAGATAAACGGTTAGCCCGAATTCTCGGGGCATGCGAGGGGCGAGTGCCGCGTGGTCCCGCTCCAGGCGCGTAGTAGCATGAGGCCATGAGTAAATGTAACATTTTCACCCAGTCCGCGGGCTAACACACCGCAGTACTTTGCACTATACATACAGCACCACTATATACACACTTGTAAAACACATGCACCCAATGTGTCTTTACATATATTCACAATGCAACCTATAAATCCCGCAAGGTGAGGAATTTTTCGGTTACCGCAAGCAAGTGGGAGGAGGGGGGGGCTCACTCATCGCTGAAAATGCACTCTGCGGGGCGGCCACCACGTTGGGCAAATACTCCGCGGTGTTGCGAGTCAACATCAGCATCGCCATCCGCTAACCGAGATGCCCACATACTGTACATGCCAAGCAAACAAAAAAAGGTCGTAGGGCACGTCACCACGGTAACACGCAACCAAGTACCGTAATGAAACCGGACTTAGAACCAACGTCTTTTTGAGTTATATGAAGGATAGCCCAGAAAAGACACAGCACTCTGACAGAGTAAGAAGGCAGTACCAGTAGTTTCATGCTCTCCTCATAATGGACAATTTACCAATGGAAAAAAATTACCGTATTCATTCTGGCACGATTTTACAGGTGATGCTGCGGAACGTACCCAAAAAATAATTTTTGTTCTCTGGAGCAATGGGTATACGTTTAACACAGCGCAGAAAATCCTGGCCGTTGCGATTTATGTAGGAAATCCGATATAGCAGGGGAGGAAAAATGGGGTTAATGATGTCATTATAAAGTGCTTTTCTACTATCAGGAGCTAAATAATATAAGAAAAAACGAACTGACAAGAATTTAACCCTATCGATCACCTCGTTTAAAAATGGGCTTGGTGGCTGTAGAGAGAGGTCTACTGCGGAAACAACCCATTACCATATCCGCTGGGGCAAAGGCACCTGCGTAAAGGAGCATATAAAAGGACCGGTCTGCTCACAGAAGAAACAAAAACGAGAGACTATTTCACGAACGGACAGGTTGGTTAGACCGAGGCAATTTGCTCAATTAGTAAAAACAGGTTCTTTCGCCGCGCGGTCTAGCAGCTTGAATGCTAAATAAAAATCTCGAAGAGTCTTTAAAACTTTTGAATACTGATTCCCACACACATCAGCTGTCAAAGGCCATGCGACTCATCGAACGTAAAAACAATTCGTCTGGCCGAAACCAACGTGGGGCCTTGCCCTGCAGGCTTGAAATAGCTCGGTCCCAGTGTTCTCGACTGCTCTGAAAGCAATTTAGGGGCACACCAACGTTAAGAAGTCCCAGAGAAATCCCCAATAAGAAAAATGGCATTGTTCACCGGGATCGCACCGCACGCTGGAGCACTTTTCGATGTTGAGTTGCACTCCGGTTATTTTGCACAAAGCTGTGAACTTTAGTGTCTCATCAGCATTGCACTTATCGGTAGAAAAAAGGCCACATCCCCGCCCTGATCCAGTAACGTAATCTCGGCTGAAGAGAAAACCCACGGACTAGAGGAGCGTTTATTTCCAGTGAGGCAAAACGAGTCCGAATAAACTCCTAGAAGAGTGGGTAAAGAAGGCAGCCTTGGCGTCCTAGTAACCTAACTAATATAGCTTCACGTATGGTTTTATTGATGACAAGTCCTCCATTACAGGTGTAGTAGCAAAGCTTAACCCCATAAGAGAATATGTTACCAACTTTGCATTGACCCAGGTTGAATAACAACAAGATTTGCGATACACGGTCTAAAGACTTTGAAAGGTATTTCAGAACCACGGCCACTTACCCCAATCCATCAACGACGCGCTCAAAAAAATTGATTCCGAACCATGCTGTGGAGGGGGTTGGAAAGAAAAGCTTTAAGCGACATCCACAACAATTGCCGATGCGAAGTCACTTGAATTCACACACGTGGCTCCACAAAGAGTGAAACCAGGTATTATGCCAGCGGTTACCTGGAATTCGCGGGGGTGAAGCTGTTGCGCAAATCGTTTTTGTATGACATCCCCAGTTAAAAAGGCCAAGAAAATGCAGAGTGCTTATGCACGCGTGCCTCGAGTGCACCTTCGTAAAGCTAAGCATGCCCACTTATGGTAGAGTGAACTAGAAGATAGAGTGATTCAAACACCCCATAGGCCCATGTGTTAATATTTAGGCAAAAAAGGGTCGAACCGTTTAGGGGCGCAACGGATACAGTACTCGGCTCTTACGCCAAAGACCTGGGTTCAAATCTCTTTCTGAGGCAGTCCTTTTTCTTTTTTAGTTGGTTAAACTTTTAGAGCTGTAACATAGCCAGTGCCTTTTATTTGAGTGCGGAAAAAATATAACATAAGCTAACCCCATTTTCGAATCAAGGACTGGCCTTTCTGTTTTCTTTCCATCTGTACAAAACACATCAAACAATCTTTTTGTGTGCGCCGTGATTAAGATGGCCATGAAACGAGTGTTGTGTAGCAAAATTTAATGCCATTTTTAAAGGTGTAACAAAGCTATGCACGTCACTTACAAAGGAAGGTCGCGGTATATATTAATTTCAATAAAACATAATTTAATGATGACGCCGTTTCTGTGAATCGATATCTGCCACGGTTTCTATATGGGCCTGATTAAGCTGCGTCTCTATACTCAGCAAACGCCATGTGTAAACTTCTGAAATTTGAGAAAGCGACCGGAGACAGCGCAATAAAATTTAAAACATTTAGTTTCTAACCAGGACCACTGACCACGACATAGAAAAATTCTCTATTCGTGTAAGATGGCCGGAAAATTACTCGGGGTAACGGCGCCGAGTCATATATAACGTACACACTGATCACAATACTCAATAACGGTATTTCCTCTTATCTAGAGTTACAATGCCAATAAGCTTGCTTCTTGCCTAGTCAGATGTCAGTTGGTCGAAGGCGGTAAAAGAAAGTAGAACACACAGATAGCCGCGAGCACGGCTTGCGCAGCCGTGCAGACGAAGCAGACCATCATCGCCGAGTTCAGCTGTGATAATCTTTGTTATTCATTTAGCGAATTCTGGTGCAATTACCTCTTAATATTAAATAATTTTATCACCCAAACAATAATTTGCATTTCAGTTTTTTTTGTTATTACCGAGAACATGTGTCGTCTGCGTAAGCGAAGAAGCACATACAACGGTATACTCCCTAGCAGACGAGAGTTCATAGCTGCGTCGCGCTGAAGCACAATACATGTAAACGTTACGGCGTGACGAGACCTGTACCATTTAATTTAATCACAGGATTCGTTTCAAAAATATTCCACACAGACATTTCTTCAAAGCAATTATGAACCGATCACCAGAATTTTTCGTTCATTTTTAATTTGCAGATTTTCTTGCCTTAGATATAACAGCAGAAGTGTGCGATATTGCTTGGATCTCTGGCAATTGAAGCCTTTTATTCGCGGTGATAAAACTTTATTGGCACGCCCTCGTCTATGACTGGACCTTTCCTTGATGCTGCATGTGCTCCTTTTTCGCTTTTCCGGGTTTTTTTTTCGCCTTGTAGCAATAGCTCATACCCATTGCATAGCCAACGGCTGCGCCGATGTTCCCTGAAATATATGTGCTCGGTTATATACGTGTTTGCAGTAGCCAGGGAAGCTGCAGAAGTAATTTCAGCCAGTTCATGGCCGATGTGTTAGTATGTGTCCTTGTTTCTCTTCGCGCTGTAGCTTTTTTTTAAATGGGTTATGTGTTGGTTGTTTTATATGGCCGCCCCCTCCACGAAAAGAAAAAGGACGGCTTAGCCGATATTTGAACCCGGGTCTTTTGCGTAGGAGCCCAGTACTCAACCCGCTGCGCGATAAGATGGAGGGGTAACGTTCGCAGCGACCCTAAACGTTTCGACCCCCTTTTTTGCCTCACATTTTGGGGCCCGTTTGAACCACTGCATACTTCTAGTTCACTCTACTTCTGGAGATTGCTCAACATTGACCACAAACAAAACGGCAGCGTTCGCCATATCGTGGCAACACTTGCTCGGAGAAAATGCCGCTAGGGGGCCGAACGGAACAGCCCGTACGCACCATGGTTCCGCAGTTTTTTTACGACCTAGTGGCCGTTTTTTTGCAAATGACACATGTTGTCTACTCGTTCGTGTTGTGAACGTGTGCTGCACATTATGGGACCAACCTGAGGACCTTGCGTCCATCAGACTTCGAGATATCGAATTCTTTTGGTGACGCCCCCGGAGCCGCGTCGCTAAGCCTACGCTGGGCCGCGCCTACCCGAGTCGCTCACCGGCATGGACAAGCAGCTGGGTGCTGAAGCTGCTGGAGCAGCTGGCGCCGCGGCTACCGTCGCCTCTTCTCCGGAGCACCGCGCGGCCGACGTTTCCACTCAACGGGTTGGTGCCACGGTGAAGTTGGTGACCG
Source organism: Haemaphysalis longicornis (assembly GCA_013339765.2). Classification (NCBI taxonomy): domain Eukaryota; kingdom Metazoa; phylum Arthropoda; class Arachnida; order Ixodida; family Ixodidae; genus Haemaphysalis; species Haemaphysalis longicornis. Next base: position 30,645 of record JABSTR010001104.1, on the reverse strand, counting down.
TTGTTGAAGGCGAAACCATCTCTCCCTGCGGACATGCGGAATCGACGGGATGGTTACCCTACTACCACCGAGCCTTCGGCCGCGCCCAACAAAGCCAGCGTGCCACCCTCCCCGCTAACAGTGCACCACCCCAAAGTATGGCATCCTCATCGCCGTCCGCCGTGCCTCCCCCTCCGCTCCAAGTTCCGGGACTCCACCACCTCAAAGAAGCGTGTGGAAGTGTGGACTGGCTTCCCATCCCAAGGACGACATAAAAATTGTCATCCGCCCTCGAGATGGGCTCAACGTCGCCAAATATACGGGACTACCCCGTTCAATTCCCTACGCCAGGCTGCTGGCCTCGCACTTCAGCATACGCGGGCAGTCAACCTCAGCGTAAACCCGGTACATAACTTTCTCGTCCTGAGTTCTCCGGACCCTAACAGAGCGGAAAAGTACACTCGCATCATTTCCATCGCTTTAGAAGGCGCGGTGTTCTCCGCTCGTGGATACATCGCTTGCCCTGAAAACACGGTCAGGGGAGTTATTCACGGGATCCCGCCTGGCCACTCCGCTGCAGACATTCCACGATGCAGTGGTGCAGCCCTGCAACCCCACCGCTCTACACGCTCGTCGCATGGGCCACACCTACACGGTGCTCGTCTCTTTTTCGGACAGACGGGTACCTCACTACATCGACTACCAGGGCACCATCAGTCGGACACCATCACAGTCAGGGCACCATCATCCGCAAGTGCAAGAACAAAGTTTGCTCGGTCTGTGGAGAGCTGGTTCATCGAGCCGATGTGTGTCTGTGCCCTCAACAAGCCTACTGCGTTACCTGCGGCTTGGGAAACCCCATGGACGAGCACCAGTTCACCATCAAGTGCGCACTCTCTGGCATAGCTCATCCAACTGGAGATGTAGCCTGCCAGCAGAGGTGGCAGACTACATTCGTGGATAAGGAAAGAGGTGAAATTATAATAGTTGAAAAACGCACGTGCAGCGTGTTATAATATCGGTTGTTACGCATTCGCATCTGTGGTCGCAGTTGTCATCCTGAGCTACGAGGCTTCCATGGGGCCAACGCTGCATTGCCACAGGTACCGTTGTTTGTTATACTCAGCTCTCTTTGTGGCTATTCTAGGTGAAATTTCCTGAGCGCACTTGTAGCGACTTTGTGGAAGATGAAATGTAGAACAACAGGTGAAAACCGCACGTGCAGCGCGTTCAACTGTCAGTTTTGATTCGTTCGCAACGCGTCGCAGCCGCCCTCCTGCGCTGTGAGGCTCCGAAGGTATTTCTTCTTATCGGAGCGACATACACGGTGCATGCGTCGGAGGGCAGCAACCGCGCACAGACTTCTTTCTTTGCGATCATCAGAACGAGCTGTATGCAAGTATCGAATCTTACGTTCCTTTATTTTCTCCTACGACTGGGTTGTTTGCACGGAAAAGAGGAAATGGTGAAATGCTCATGACGTAGTTGAGACCTGTCTCTTTGTGCATTCCCAGGCACTCATTCCTTTTTTTTTGAAAGACGATAGTCCTTCTTGGGCTACTAAACGCAAAAATTTTGGACTGTCTGTATGTCTGTCTGTCTGTCTCTCTGTCTGTCTGTGACTTGATTCAACAACCTGGCCAAAGTGAAATACAAGCTCTGCAATATTCTTACATATTTGGACTTGGAGCTTGATACATACATTGCTTGTAACTTACATGCTTGAACTTAGAGCTTGGACTTGGAGCTTGATACAGCGTACAAACTAACAAACTAAAGAAACGCACATTCTTCAATTCACAAACGTGTCAGGGCTTAATTTGAACTGAGCGAACGAATTGCGAGGATCCGTCGGCGGCCGGTCGACTAAACGATGGGCCGACTGACTCTGTTGGTGCCGTGCAGCGGCGCTGTCAAGCGAAGTCATTTTTTCCCTGACGTAACACAAAAACGCCACAGAAAATGGGCGAGGATGCAGAGAGGAGGACAGCATGTTCGAATTGATTTTTGTACTAAATAAATACGTATAAACGCACCCAGAGTGGTCGAAACACTATGGACTCCGGACTACAGTTTGCGATAGTAATCCCGCAATGTTTACAAATCACTTCAGTGGCCCTTCTAAGTATGTACGAACTTATCCAACAACTTGTTTTAACAAAAGTTTTGTCAGCGTGTTGGCAGTACATGCACGTTGTCTCGCAGAGCGAAAGCTCCTCGCCGTGACGGCAATGTTGGGAAAAACTTGTTCTAATAAATCAGAATGCACAAAAAAAATTAAAAATTGGACAGACATTTACAGCTGCTGACGTGTGAGAAAGCGAAAGCCCCATAGTTGAGTGTCTCAAGGGTTTTTGGAGTAGTGTAATTACCTGTATTACCCACACCTTTTCACCGCATCATTATTAAGGCATTATTGACGATAAATATTTGTTAATAGTAATTAATTAAAGTATTAACACTTGGGAAGAGTGGCGTCCTGCTTCCTCGAAAACAAAGTGCTGACGACGGCGAAAAACTGGCTGTGGAAGGAAAGGAGAACGGAGAGGGGACGACATTGGGAGCAGCACGCGATGCGTGAGGGCACGATAGAAGATGGGCCAACGGAGCTAGTAGCGATACAGCATTCTAGGAGTGGGTCAAACGATCGCGACTGGGAGGTGGTTCATGGCCAGCGCAGGGTGTCCTTGCGTTCAAGGACCGCGTCGTCCCAGTAGCTGTCCCTGAGGACCCGCCCCCACCCCTCGAGTGCCTGTTTCCAGGGGTCCTGTACCCGAGTCCTATACCGAGCCTCCGTTCCGGGATGAGGCCCAGGCCGGCCAGAGACGATCGCGCGCTTCGATCGTTCCGACCTGCGGCCGCTGCAGCTCTGCCGTCCTTGCCGTGTCCCGAGTCCCGACACGTCTTCAGGGCCTCAAGACGCTCAACCGCTGAGGAAGGGCCTCGAACATGGCGATATCATCGACGTCACCTTGTCGCAGCATTCAGCGGACTGGGACGTGAGCGCATCATTTTTGTGTTTTTTTTTTTCTTTAAACTCTGGCCCGGACTTTCAGGTTGCGTGTTTTCTGCCTCACTTCATTTTGTGAGTGTGTCTTTCAACACAAGCATATATTCCTTTTTTTAACACGAAAGTGTTTTATTACCGGATACACCAAGATTTCACTGACGTCATCTCCGTCACGGAAATGACGCCAGTACACCTTCGTCGAAGCGACCCGGCAGCAGGATGTCGCTCGCCAAGCGCACCCACAAGAAAGCGGCTTACCCGCAAATCATGCTCAGCTGCGGATTTCGCTGCACATTTCACTTTCCTGTTTTACCGATTCTTATGACAGAGAAATCAAGCAGTTTTTTTATTGTTAGGTAACTGGTATAACTTTTGATGATCCTCGCACGAGGGTCACTCGCCCGGCCGCACAACAGCCGTTCTAGAATAATAAACAATAATTATCAATAACAATTGAAAGTACGTTATCATCCATTACCCGGAAAGTATGTATTATCCGCCGGTGCGACTATCGTGCATCGTGGGTATTCCTCGTTCTTTGGCGGTAGAATTTTCTCAATGGTACTGGGGAGATAAAACATCATGTTTGCGTCTCTTCCTTGGTTTTAGCTTCTCTACATCTTGGCAGGAATTACTTGCACAGAGAGACAAGCTACAGTTCACGCCGCATCTTCCTCAGAATCAATTTTCTTCGTGGTCAGAGCGCACCTGTGCGACTCCCGTGCCGTCACGCTCACCTGTCACGCGATATCGCCGCCGCCACGCACAAACTATCCGAACATCTATGCAACCGTTGCAAGCATGCTGATGCAGTGTGGGCGTTTCATACTCTGCTCCTACTCTGGGAACCAGGGTCCAGTTCTCATGCGAACTTCAATGTAACGAAACATCCTTTCAAACTAATTCATATACTTTATTGAAAATAATTCTCAAGTGTACTTTGGCAACAATTCCGACATTTTTGTAACCAAAACTGAATGTTAGGACGACTGGATACATAGCAGCTTAGAGAAGAAAAACAGCATGCAAACTGACAAGGAGGACACACAGGCCACCCTTGAAACGCAGGATAAGATGGCAGGGCGCCGCCCAGGCGCTGGTAACAAGTCATAAGTAAACAAATCAGAAGGCATAGTTGACGGCAATATACAAACAAAGCCCACGTATACGCATTCGAAATTTTATACTTGCATCGTTTTCAGAACGGCCGCATTCTAAAGACTAGGAAAATCACGTATCTGCCCGCGAATTCTTAAGATATCATTTCATGGTTGCGCATTGGAGAATTACCCGACCAAGAAACTGCAGCGTGCCAGCGATGAGGGGAGCCCACTGGTCAGAAATCTCAGGATGTAGAGAGTCACAATAGCACTACGGAGAGATCCCCTCGCTAAAACAGCAACCGCAGAAAAGAAACGTGCAAGCGTGCAAATTTAGAAAACAGCACCACAAAATGTAGTGGGGCTGGGAATGTTTCAGTTGTCCCAGTGAGAGGAAACAAAAGCTAGAGCAAAGTTTACACGATGCCGTAGGCTGAGAAATACTCGATGAATAAAAAATCGAATATATCTGCCGGAGTGCGTTAAAAAACAGTTTCTCAAAACTCAACAGAAACCTGTGCTGCACAAAAATGTACCGCATTATGGGGCATGTCGGAAGAGAAACTGAAAAAAACTATTTCAGTTGCGTATACGTACGTCATCGTCAGCGTCATTTGTAGCTACAGCAGTCATTTTTACATTGTTAGCAATAAAAAAGCAAATTGTTACGAAAATTAATCCGAGAAAACGCATCATCTGCTTTCTTCCGATTCACTGTGCACAATATTCGCTGCAAGCTTTGCAGAACTGCCGGCTGTGTTGTACTTTGCGCTTTATATATAAATGTTCTCTCATGTACATTTGGTAAAAAGAAAAGAAGATCTGTGCGTATAGACAGAAGGTACGTAAACAACAAACACATTTCAATGATAACAAAATCATTTTCAAGTGACGCTTGTTTATTGACCCCTGTTATTGTTTTATATTTTTTTTGGTTGCGTGCTTACGTTCGCTTGCCTTGCTATTTTTTCGCATTTCTTTTTGAGACCTGCATATTTTTTTTTTATCTCCGGGTTTACCAGTTCCTCTATCCCAACACGGCCGTGATTTGTTCATAGCACTTTCATGAATGTCTAGATTTAGTCCCTGCATTTGATATCGCTTTGTACAGGCGTAGTTCATAGGGGTTGTGACTACTGTTTGTGAATTATGAAGCTAACAGACAAATACTAATTACTACGGCCTTAACACTGCCTTCACGTGAGGTTGAAGACTAGCACCACTGCAAGGAAGGTGCAGATAAACTTAAATTGGGTGTGGAGTGAACTGGGGAGTAGTATCCAAGTTATATATGCAAACCTGCGAGTATAGTTGCACCTTCGTCAAGAAGAGCGTCTCCCCCAAAGCAAACGCAATTATTAGCACCTACAATGCATATTTATGGAAATGTGTATTTTAGAGATTCGTGACGCTTTCACTCGGTTGCAGCCGAATTTGAAGTTGAGTAGGTATTTACTAGGATAGTAATCTTTTTGATAATCAGAACCACGTTGGAGAATAGAGCACGAAAGTCAGGGCCATTGAATACTGGCACGGTTTACGATTCCAGGTAGCTCAATATTTTTTCCAGATCCTACCCAAGCGATCCGATGGCCTTTTTTAACGTTCAGCAGTATAGGTGTTGCCTGGCTTGGCATATTCACTGAGAGGTGCAAGTTCCATCTTTTGGCTTTACTCGTCTAGTAGACTCTTTTTTCGTCTAAATGCTAGATGGGCTTTATAACTATTCGTTATAGTACCATGACCGTAGTGAGTCACGTTTCACTCCGCGAACATGCGCTTTTAACCATCATAAAATGTGGTTTTTCCAGCCACATGGCGAAGTTCGTCTTCGGTCTGTGAGGGTGCTCATGCCCCTTCATTAAATGTGCGCTTTGTTTCTACAGTTTGCTACGGTACACGCGGATTTAACTCGCCTTCCTGCCTGGGTCTTTTATCTGCCTCCCTTCGCCACCTTCTTTGAGTCGACCGGCTAGTCTTCCAGTAACATTCCCGTAATTCATAAAGGTTCTTCGGCCTTCTTTACACGAACGTATTAAAATGGCAGTTTTCTATCATAACATTATTTTTAAAAATCCGCAATGTTTTAAAGGGAGGCTGAATTAATTTTTTAACATCGCGGAATTGCCAGCGAAAATTGTAGTCTGGATTCTCTTGGCCATGTTTTGTACGACGCTCGCTGCGTTTACGCGACTTTATTCAGTAAAAAAATCAATTAAAGAATGCTGTCCTCCTCTCTGCATGCTCCCTGTCGACTCTTATGATGTTTTGCATGACGTCACAAAAAGATGGCTTGGCTTGACTGCGCTACTGCCCGGCTCGCTGACCCTCCGACATAATCAGTCGGTCCAACGTTTAGTCCACAGCCACCAGCGGGTCGTCGCAATTCGTTCGCTCAGTTGAAACTAAGCCACGACACGATTTCCGCCTGGAGGAATGTGCTTTCAGTTTTTTAGTCTGTAGGCTGTATCAAGATCTAAGTCCAAGTAGCTCCACACAAGCGCACATTCCACGCTTCGCTGAATGGTACGCTAGTAGAAAAATCTATGGCCAATTCACAGGTACCAAGGAAATAAACTCAACCGAAACTTTACCGTAAAACGTAAAATCAGGGTGCAGGAAGCACTTTTTTGCGCTAGGTGAGCAAGCACAGCAGGCAGCAGCACGACCACAATTCTGCAAACGCTTTTCCGTCTAAGTAATGCAGTCGCTAGACATGAGATATTGTGGGAATTTTGGGAACGCTTAGTGCATGAGAACTATTAAAGATATAGTCCTCTAAGCTGCTCGAAATGCTGAAACTAAAAAAATGTAAACTGGCTATACATTATATACTTTAAATTTCGTTGAATTGGCAGCGCTGGCTAAGGACTTCCCGCTACACCCTCATGGCATAAGGTATCTCTCCGTCTACAAAGCCGATGGAATGTCGTATGACTTGGTCATGGCGCTGGGCCTCCCACAGCATATGGCGCTCAGGCACAGAAAGGCTGTACAGCGAAGGCAGTACAGCGAAGGCAGTGGCCGCTCTGCACAGCAGTATTTCAGGGAACATGTAGGTCGTTTTGGGGAATTTATTGAATCTCAACAGATCTCGCCTTGTGTCTACCCAAAATAGAGCGGCTTAGGTCATCAAAGGTGTTTTAAAGAACACCAGTAGCCCTCAGTCGGGCAGCTTCACCATCCTTCGAACGAATCCCTTGAGTTCGGGTCGGAATGACGGAATTGTTGAAACAATATTTAGGTTTTTGTTCTTCCTCAATCGATGACAGATATTACACGCCTCATGCATCGCTCTTCATGACAGACGCCTTCTTGTTGCGCATACGCCCGTAAAACAAGTATGCCCCGCACTCATGCATTGGCTCGTTCTAAACTACTCTTCACTGGGAACCACGGTACGCCTTCTTGTTAACGGGTAATTAAATACGCAAGAAATTACGTACGCCAGAACAATGATAAATAAAACTAAAAGCTATTATCGCGTTATTTGCCGTACTTTGTTTCCGTGTGTGTAAAATTGTGACAAAATATTTGAGGGGTTAGTATTGTTGAATATTAGCGTTAATTAAGTACTAAAATTTTTAATATTTTGTATGTTTTATTAGCTCTGGTTTCCTTCTTACTCTATGGATTCAAGAAGTTGCCTGTGTTTGTTTGTGATGGTGAGTCCGTAAATTTGTCAAACTATCTGCTGGTGTTACATTTACATATGTTATTTTTTGTTGGCGAACCTATGAAAATAAAACGGAAATCTACCGTGTCCAGTGATACTGTGACGTGTAAAGTTGGTGGGAAAGTTCCGAATTTTTTACTCATTGGAATGTGTAGCTTTCATTTCCTTCTTGTTGCCACTCAAATTCCAATGTTTTCTTAGGTTAATAACTGTTTTTTTTTATAAATTGTAGTGAAATAGGCCAGATTTTTTAGCCATATTTTGCTGCTTTTTTGATTTCGTCCGCAGGTAGTGCTTTAATGTAAGTTAAAGTAGCGCTATTTTGTTTAGTCTTATTTGGGTTCCGATATGATATGCTTTTAGTGCGATTTTAACTTTTTATGCTGTTGAGCGCGTAATAATGTTCGCTATAGCTAGGTAAATCAGCAAAATATAACAATGTAGTATGCAAGCAACATACTTTTTAGACAGATCGAATGCGCCCTTAACTCCTGAAGAAAGCATTGTACATTTTCCAGTCGAAAAAAAGGAAGGCCGCTCACACTAACGCGTAAGATTTGAAGGTACCGAAACTGTAAACAACTTTCACGACTATGGCGGTGGTTTAAGTCCACGATCGCAGCCGATTTGCTTCCTTTTGGCTGCCGCAACCGACCTTTACTGCATCATTGTCGCTATAAGTGGAGCTTCCTTCATTTTTTGGGGGATGGGCTAATTATTGATGTCATCTTCTTGGGGCGACCGCTTCGGAGGGTTCGTCCGAGCAAGTGTTCCCGTAATTGGCGGCGAGCGCTGGAGTCTTTCTCGTTCAAAGCAAGCGTTGCCACTGCTACGGCGAACGCTGAGGTTTTTCTTTGTGGCCAATCCTGGCCAATCTCCCTACGTGTATGTGCGCTTGGTTTCACAAACGTTCGCGCGGTACGCTGAGCGGTCGCAGCGAGGCACGCGCATACGAGCGCTCGGCATTTTCTTCGGTTTTGTAACTGTCGGGCTGCCGCCGCGAGGCACACGCTCTTGTGCGCTCTGCGTTTGCTTGGTATTTTTAACTACAAACACCAAACTCTAAAAATTTGCTAAACAGCTTCGGTATTAAAATAATAGAAAATTGCCAAAAAACAGCAAAGCTTAATGGACGGTCGGAGATAAAATATTGGCAGTGAGGAACAAAAACAAAAATAGCCCCTAGCAAGCACCCGCTTTCCGTCGCCTCGGTTTGTTCCCGAGCCCCGGCATTATTTTCTTTCGCTGTCACGGAATAGTTCCCCGTTTTATCAAGACACAAACGGATAATTGAAAAGTCTTTGTTCTCCTCAAGTCCTCCGATAAATATCTAAATACAAAATTCTTCATTCACCACATTTTTTGCCACCGTAAACAGGACCAGAGTCAATGGCCGGGTGTCAATGACAAGAGCTGCGCCCCTACCTTCCACGCATGTGAATGCCTTCTTGTGATGCCAAGCTTTCTGTACCTGCGTATTTCCTTTTTGAGAATCATAGGTACGTCGAATTGTCGCTACATACCCGTATTCTGAACTAGTCGTTCTTATTTGCACTAACTAGTCGTTCTTATTTGCAGGACATTACATTGTGTTGAGAAATGCTTTAAGAAATATAGTTGACAAACATAATTCAACGTGTTCGCATTTCACTGTTCCTACCTTTTCACAAACAAATGCTGCCATTTACGGCGCTAGGAATAGGCTTGATTTTTAGCACTCAAAAAGCATCGCAACTTCATCGCAGTTAGTTCTCTTTTTAAGTGTGTGCGCAAAGAAAACACGTTAGGACGAATTAGAGCATGTGCATTTTGCCTTTATGCGCTACTGCGCACTTTGTGAATTTAGAAGATGCATATACTCTAGATATATAAGTAAAAATACATTAATTGATACATGTCTTCCAAATTCTAAATATACAGTACGAATTGTAACCGAAGAAATTTGAAAGGTTGGCACTTGAGGAATGGCCGTTGAAAGCCTTCTTTGGTGAAAGAACGATAGCTTCCACTAAAGTTTTGTTCATACGTAATGATAAGCACACAGCTGTGCTGACCTATACTGTGTTGCACAGTAACACTGCAGGCAAGAAACCTGACTTAAAGTTATCTGAGTAAATTGCTTTTCTTTCTAAACTTCAGAGTGCCAAAACTATCTTAAAAATCGTTTACCCTAACCTACCCTCAAAGCTAATACCTTCAAAATCTTTTACCCTAGCCTACCCTCATTAACCTCACCCAGCTAAAACCAATGATATAGCAAGACCGCGTTGCTGAGTGCTGCCAAGAATGGGCTAAATTTCGGCCAGGTGGAGAATAAAAGGAGCATTGCAGAGAAAACTGGGCATAGCAATTCCACAAATAGCCGTTCGGTGAGTAGCAAAGCACCTCCCAGCTAGTCGTGGAAACTTAACACCAGCAGGGCCGATTCGCCAAGCGTCTCATATAAACGAAAGAGGAGGAACACGCTGCGAAGGCAAAAGGAAGGGGGGACTGTAGTGAGAGGACACGTGCTTACCACTGGACACGTATCAGGCACAATGTTATTGCCGCGCTAATAATGAGCGCGCTGCCTTCAACACGACACTTGTTCTGGAACTTTCCTTGATGCAGTGCATGCGGCGATGGACTTTAAACCTTCTACATCAACAGCCCACACAATACCGGCTGTTACATTGGCGAAGACGTCCCAGAACCAGCCTCCGTCATGTCGAGGTAATGTGGAGAACGAGCGACTTGCAGGAGAATTGCCTGTGTTACGAACGGCGAAGATCCTGGATCAAAATTTAACTTGTTTAAGGCATGGCGAGAAGAGAGCAGTGATGATACAGGAAGCAGCTGGCTGGCGTGCTTACAACATGACAGAGAGAAACGCTTTCAACAAGAACCCGGGGAGCACTGCTAGGCGCTCGTGGAAAGCGCCTATTTAAAAAGAAAATAACCTACGGTCTGCAGGCGTGTCGCGTGTTGCGGACGGCACGAAACAGTACAAGCACACAAAACACCCTCTACAGTTGCCGTGACAAAAGGCGGTGTAAGCTGTGCCAGAGGGGAAAGCCGAGTTAAACGGGCGGCCGCCGATTTTAGAGACATGTCCGAGCATGATGCCGCTAGAACCACTTTTTTCCAGATTTTGCAGCTGCCTCGGACGTGAATCATCAACGGCGAGGGTCCGCGCAACAGTCACGCTCCGACTTGTCGAAATTAGTTCGATGCGCGGAATGAGCTGGCTTTAAGTGCTACACACACAACTTTCCCGAGGGGCACAAAACTTATACCACGCGAGCACAGGTTAACCGCGAAGCACTACCCGCTGAATCGTAACATGGCGTATTTGCCTCGGAATTCAACTCCAATGCTTTCGCATCCCCTGTATGATAAGGAGTGCCTAATAATCCTATAATGATTTTGATCTTCATGATCAGGTACATTTTGCTGCTCCCTTGATATACTTCGAAATATCTAATGTTAATCTTTTTTTTAAATAACGAAAGCAGGCACAAACCAACTGGAGAGGTCATCTCTCATTCGGAGCATTGGTACCGTCTATTGTAAGCCTTATTTTGTATTTTCTGGAGCTATTTTCTTTGTGTGCCACCCGAAGGACTTCTTTCAAATTTTTGCGCTTTTTCAACACACTTTTTTTACCACTCACGCTAACTGCGAGGTCACGGCCTCCCTTTTTTCAATGAGTGCATATGTCGACGTCATGGGATTGGTAGCTGCGAGAAAACTACGCTGTCGTGATCAGCGGCGGACGGCTCACGGACACAGCAGTGGTTGCGACCCAGGTTCTCACCCGAACACGATCACAGGGCCGCGTTCTCCAGCCCAGCGCGTCACAGGCGTCCACTGATCACCGGCCCAATTCGATTTTTTTTTTGCACGCACTTGTCGCAGCTGCGCGCTCGGTCTCCTCTTCTTCCTCGTCCACCGGCACTTCATCACAACTACTTCATCCAGTCGGTTCGGGAGCAGAGCTTTCACTCTTGTGCTCGGGCCCGCACTCCCGAGCCCCAGTGACAACACGGAGTTCATGTTGGTGGTGTGGGCTGCTATAGCTTTGATCGTGACAAATTTGGCTTCACATGGCTGTCCCCCTAGTATAGTGCCTAGAATATGCTTACTAGTGTGCCGACCACCATCGATGCGCTATGGGAGAGGGTGGCGCCGTTTGCAATGAAATACCACCAATGGCGGCAGAGGGGGCTGCTTGCCGAGAGGGTGCTGTCTCAGCAGACGACGCGCTTTTGTCGCTTCGTAATGCTTCCTGTTCGCGTTGTGTGTGCGTGGTCAAACTGCTTGTGCGCGTATTTTCATGAACCTAGATTCAGCATTTACTGTTTCGTGTGAGTGTCTGCTTATGCAAGCCTTTCTGTGAGCTCCCACAAGTTCCATGGGTAGGGCGTGGGTTCTCTGCGTGCGTGTATCCGGGTTGCGCGCTTTCACCGGCTGGTCAACTCGTATATTGAGTTCCTGATTGTGGTCTTCCAACGCGTGTCACTTACGTGTAACCGTGCAGAAAAGTGTCAAAGCCAAAGCGACAGTGCAAAGAAAAACTTGTTTTGTCGCGCTGTGTAAAAGCGGTTACAGCTCGAACAAGGAGCTTGTTTCCATGTTTACTGCGCCATCCGATGCTACGCGGCTTGCGGAATGGGAATGTAGCATCAACAGAAAAGACAGGACGCTAACGACAGCTGCAGTCGTTTGCGAGAGACACTTTGAGAAGAGTTGCATCGAGCACACGTTCAGCATCATCGTAAATGGTGTTACCAACGAGCATCGTCGCGATGAACTCCGCCTGAAACCTGACGCCATACCTACGATATTCCCAGATGATCGCAAACACATCGTGCCTAAAGTAACAGCAAAAAGGAAAAACAAATTCTTGATGAGTAAGAGCCTTCAGCATAGCGTCGTAGGCATGCTGTGTGGAAGGTCTCTGAGTTTGGCTCAGGCATTGGGATTGCAGAATATGTGGACCTGGAAGGATTCGGTGCAAACACCGGAGCTCCTGCAACTGAAAACTGCAACCCACGCTGTGGTTCGTAAGCATTAAGCGCTGATACATCGCAAAACGATGCTTCCGAACGACTGCCAACCACGAGTCCCCACCCATTTTCCAACCTCTCTATTCCAGTGACATGGATGAAAGTACCTTCTGTGCCTGTAGACACTTCAGCTTACGCCTATTGTGAAGCTGAAGAAAATAACTTCGCCAACATTTTCATTGAAAAAATGGTCGTGTTTGGGAACCCTTCGGGAGATGGGCAAATGGTGGTAGCCACAGTGTATCTGCGGGGGAGGGAGAAAGGTAAACATACCCTCACAACTTGCCAAGAGACCGAAACCCTCACCATTTCAGTCTCTAGCCAGATACTTTACTTGTTCTTTACACGACGGTCGTAGTGAATCCCAAGAACGAATATACAAAATACATTTTAACGTCTCCTTCCTGATTCCGGCCCTTACACCGAACCCTCCGATCACTCGGCCATTTTAACCACTACGCCTGACTAGTCAAGGCCACATCTGCGTCAAGACTCGCCTCACTAGTCAAGACCACATCTATCTTGACTACAGAAGTTTTCGCCGTAGCCCTCGCCATCACGCAATCTTTCGAAACTTTGTGTGGTGATGCTTTATTTGTCTTTGAGGACTTCGCCTCATCGCCAGACACCATGTCGCGGTTGCGAAAGAAAACCAAACGATGCCGTATATGCCTTTGCGAACACGGATACAGACAGAAGTGCGCACGCAATTTAACCACGCCATGCCACTGGCACTTGCTGATGCCAGGTACGTGCCCTGTAATATTTCATTTAGTACAAACTCCAAATATTGTTTCCCGAGAAATTGTGGGTGTTTACGAGCATGCAGGTTGAGATATGACGCTAGCGTAGTATTAAGGTCATGCGAAGCCATTGTCATAACACCTCCCATTTACTAGTATGTACCGGAGATATCCCAAACATCTTGCTAAATTTAGGGTTCCTCATAGCAAAATTGTCGGCCATTTTTCTCCTTCCTGAATCGATGACAGACAAATCTTGCCTTTGGCTTTTCACCGGGAACATTGGTACTCATGCGGGTTGCGCCCTTACGCACGTACTGCGCAAGTATTCCTGAAGTACAACTCATTAGCCTCATGTAAGCTACGTTCTAAAGTACACAACCTTTGTTTAAATGGAGACAAATTGCAACAATAGAAGATGAATGAGTTTGTGCGCAAGAGGGTTTTTATGAAATAAGTGCGATTTTAGAGAGAGAGAGAGAGAGAGAGAGAGAGAGAGAGAGAGAGAGAGAGAGAGAGAGAGAGAGAGAGAGAAAACTCTTGATGTAGGCTGGAGAGGTCAGCTCTGGCAGCGGCAGTGCTTTCTACGCCATATGGGGATGATTACTACGCAGTGAGGTGGATGTGAGAGATTTGGAACAACACAATTAGGGAGAAAACGAAAGGTAAATAGAAGAATGACACGCAATGAAATAGAAGAAGAAGCAAACTTCTAACTAAGTTAAGTAAAAAGTTCAGAAAATGATGCCGAGGAATCACAGAACGCCAAACAACAAAAGAAAAATAAAGAAATGTACATGATGACGAAAACGTGTACAGATATAGTCATGCCCAAAATACAACAATTACATAATCTTTTCTAGTACAGCATCCTGCTGCAAAAAATGCAGCAATATTTTTGCACCTAAAGATGAGTCACAATTGTTGTTTGCCCAGGATCCAAGAAAGTGACACAACTGAAGCCTCGATCTACGTCGTACACGACATAGTCCGCTAGCCGCTGTTGCATGCGCAGCGGCAAATCGCAGCGATATACACTACAACTGCTCGGTATCTCGCGCACAGCGCACGTTGGGCACAGTGGGGGATCCCCTCACCCTATTTCGAACTTGAAGCTTCGGTTGTAAGCCCCGTTGAGACGCCGACGATGCAGAACATCTTCAGACCCTTTCGTTAGGTTGGGTGGAAAACGGAATTTACAGAGACGATCGATGACATGCAGAAACAGATGTCCCGGGCGAGGGTCTTGCCACTTCGACATTTGCTCACTCCATCCAGTTATAGATAAAGGGACACAAATATACTCGCGAGAAAAAAAGAGCTGTGGCATGTTGTGTAGAGAGTGGCCAGCGCTGACGGCGGCACCAGATGTGGTATTTCCTTATATTCCTGAGTGACCAGGCAGCCATTCAAGCACGATGTGACGCACCGAGCAAAATACCGCTGTGTGTATTTCGCTAATTTAGCACACAAGCTGACTTCGGCGGTCGGATAGCTATTTTAGTGTTTGCAAAGCACCCCGCGAATCCAAAAGATCACCCATCGCCTTGAATGAGTTGCGCGAATGAAATGAATAGCAGTCCTTACAGCCGCTAGCTCAGTAGCGGTGGATGATGTTTTGTGCCTCAGGTTTTTCATAATTATTCACTGGTCCGACGGAATCCGCACGCCAATGGTGGATCACTCAGCGGTCACTGAGCCGTCCGCATAAACTTGCGTGTGTTCTGCGTACCTGGTAAATATACAGGGTGATCAAAGTTAAGTCGACAATTTTTTTTTAATTACGCGCTTAGCTATACGTGAAGACTACCTCTACCTAGATGTTATGCGCCCAGGGGAACTCAGAATGAGGTAGTAATTATAGATGTCGGTGGCTTAATTACCTAAAATAAAATAATTAACTTTTTCGTGTCTGCAATAAGCGGGGATGTTTGTATCGAAAAGTTAAACGCAATCATCTTTCTACGCAGTTTTATTTGCAGAATTCGTCTAGAACATCCGTGGTCCGCCATATCGAACGGCGAAGTTTAACTGCCGTTCGCGTGATTACGCATGCAAGGCAGTGAGGTCCGGCGGAAAGCTCCTCCCCTTTGTGACGTGCCTGCTGTGTACGGTTTAGTTTGACAACGAGTTGGAGTCGTAATCAAAAGTGATAACTGGCGCCCGCTCAGTCTTGGCTGGCGATATCGCAATCTTCACTACTCGGAACCGCTATCGAAACAAAGAACAAAGGGGAGGAGCTTTGCGCTGGTCTTCCCGGTCTAGCTTCCGTAATACTACGATCGGCAATTAAACTTCGCAATTCGATACCTCGGAGTAGAAATGCGCTAGAAGAATTCTGGCAAATGAAACTGCGTAGAAACACGATTGCGCCTAACTTTTGAATACAAAACATGACTGCTTACTGCAGCCACTAAACAATTAATTATTCAATTTTAGTTAATTATGCCACCGACATCAATAATTACCACCTAATTCTGTGTCCCCCTGGGCGTATAACCTCACTGTAGACGTGGTCTTCACCTAAATTAAGTGTCTATAAAAAAATCCCGTCGACTTAACTGTGATCACCCTGTACATTCGAAAGTAAAACATTTTCGCACAGGTACGCGCATGGACAAATTTCTGCTCATTACGGGAATTTTTGTTACTATATTCTACGGTACGAGTGCACACAGTGGCAAAGCTGGCTTGACGCATCGTTAAGGATTTGCTGGAAGCAAGTCTTTGCTGGAAGCAAAGATTGCTTGGTAGACTAAGAAGGGAGTATATGGAGCATCAACAAGACTGCCCACTGAGCATGCGCAAAATGCGCACGAAAAACAAAAGCCTCTCTTTCAACTGCCAAATATGGGGATCCCAAGACGTCGAGAGGTCGAAGATGACACCAAGATATTTCTGTTATTCGACATAGGGTATCTGCGTACCTTTTAAACTGAGCGTATATGATGAGACGTCACGCCGAGTGATCGCAATCGCTGCCTACTTCTGAGGGGACAAGATCAACCCTCCTGCAGAATGAGCGAAGTCGCTCACACTTTTTATCTATTGCTGATACCTCCTTGGAGAGAAAACAACGCTTTTCGGATGCAGCCCTCGCGTTAGAGATCGCGTCAGGAAACTTTTCATGCGTATTAGGAGTGGCACTGCCATCCTTCAGAAATCTGTATACTTCTCCCAATTCGTGGTGCATGCAGTGAGTTTTTACGCACCACCACCGCTTGCCTTGAATACTGTGTAAGTTTACAGATGGCCACTGAGGAAGCTTTCAACAACGGCAAACCACAACGCCGATATCATCAGGGAGACAGTTATTGTAACATCCAAAGCACATGATGCTTTTCCACGTGCGAATGTGGCGCGGTCCGTGTTTAGGATGTGTCATCTGGCGCAGTTATAGCGACGTTTACAAGGCGGTTTCTCGGAGGTGTTGTATTTCTGCTGCTGCCCCAAGCCGGGTGATTTCAACGCAACAACATGCGGCGCTGGCGTGCTGACCAATATGGAGTGTAGACGCTTGGCGTCACAGTCCGCTCGTAGTGGTATGTAGCCTGTGATGACTTTAAATTTCACGGCATTGTATTGCAGCGTGGCCGTAACGTACTCATTAGAAGAGTCCGGGGGTATACGGTGGACAACAAATGTCAGGTCATTCGAATCGCCAACATTACTCTGCTTCTGCCCCTGCCACGGACTCCAAGAGCGAATACCGTACTTACCCCGCTTCTAACGCGCACCTTTTTTTCCGCAAAAATAGGCCGAAAAATCGCATGCGCGTTAGAATCGGATACGAAATCGAAACTGCCGAAACAGCTGAAATTTCGTTCCACCCATTGCCATCCCATCGCAAGATGGGTGCCCAAGCTTTTAGCACAATTTTCGGATCTAGGCGCCTAGGCTTTTCTTTCGGCGTTCACACAAATTGTCAAATTATTCCACTTGCGGCTTGACAACAGCAATGGCAGCAGCTGCAACGAAGGTGCGCCGCTTCCGCGTCTTACGAGCGGCTCCCCACGCGTTCACAAACGAGTGGTTGGTCTGAAGCGTATGCCTCTGGAGAAGCTGCGCGGATGGGCATGCGAGGCGTGGGCCACGATCCCATGCAACATGGTTGAACCTTCGTTCAGAAGTGTGGCATCGCGAATGCGCTTGACGGCACCAATGACGAGATGTTGCGGTCAGCGGAAGGCGACAAGGAGCTCTCGGAGAGCGACGAGGAGTGAGATGAGTGAGATTACTTCGGGGATTAAATCACCCGTTTCTCTCGCATTCGTTTTTCTTGCTCACAAAGTTACTTGCGCGTTACAAACGGAGGTGCAAGTTTTTTCGGTCTTTTGCCTGGAAAATCGGGAGCGCATTAGAATCGGGGGCGCGTTAGAATCGGGTAATTACGGTAGCCATAAATCCGAACTCAAACTCACAGGTTAGATTCCGATATCGCAGTTGTTGGGGGATGGTGCTTGTTTACATATTGCTCGAGGACACATAATCGTGAATTTATTCCACAGGCGTTTCATTGAAGTATGGTAGCCTGATTCCAGATATTTTTTATCCGCCTTTTCGTGGCAGCGCTCAATGTCAGTGCTGTATGATGGGAGCAAAGACATAAAGTAACGTTAAGATGGCACGCACCACTGGAGACGTGAAAGGAGCCAATGAGAATCGTACAGCATGAGTACTTAAAACTAGGGGCTTCAGGTGTGAATGGGCTGCTCTTGCTTCCGGCTTGCTTGGGTTCGGCGACTACCGTTACACGCTTCCCGTAGTGGTGTTGAAGTCTGCGTACCACAAGCGGCACCAGAAGCAGATGAGGCGATTGAGGCTCCACTATTGCGCGGTAGCTGAAACGGAAGCGATGGGAAGTGGTGTTTACCGCGTAATATTGCTCATCCTAACAATGTACATTAGAAAGAACATTATACGATGCAAGCAACATACTTTTTTGGAGTAAAAGAATGTGCCCTGACATCCTAAAAAAGATAGCGTACATTCTTCAGCAGAAACTAATAGAAAGATGTGAAAGGCAAGCAGAGCCTAATGGACGGTTGGGGATCAAGCATTGGCAGGGAGAAACAAACAAAAAAGGGCCTCGCAAATTATCGCTTCAGTTCCTTCCAATGTTACCAGATACCTCGCAGGTTTTTGCATATCCGAATGGTTTATTGAACTTGAACGATGAATGCGCAAACTGCACGAAGACAAAGAAAGAGGACGAGAAGGTTGCGCACTGTACGTCCAAGTATGATATACCTACTTGCTCAAACCTGTACCTTGGTAAAGTTTATTGAAAGGTCACAGTTCTTCCCTCCGCTTAAATACAAAATTTGTTATTCTTCATCTGTTTTGGTGGTGTAAATAAATAACCAGACAAACGCATGTACAACACCGTAGCCCCTTCATCTGTTTTGAGGCGATAAATAGAAAGGGGAGAGGGGGAAACAGTATTCTCGCGTATTCGAGCCTGTACGGTACCAGCACATGGAGATTTTTTAGAATAACTGATGCAGAAGCGCTGTACCGCACCGGCACATCTTTTTTTAGAATACTACTTATGCGGACTCGTCGCTAGCTATTTCTTGTTTTCAGGACGCTTTTGCTGAGCAAATCTTTCAGAAATATAATTTGTGCCACATAGTTTAGTGAATTTGCACTCTTACTATTCCCTGCTTTTAACATTTTCTTAATGATGCCATTTAGCGCACGACGAATATGCTGATTTTAGTACTCGAACGTTAGAGTAACTTCATCACGGTTCTTTTTATTTTAAGTGTGTGCCCCCCAATAAAATACGCTTAAGACAATTAGAGCACATGTTCTTCTTGCATTTATTCGCTACTGACTGCATTTTCAGTCCGAAAATGCATATACTGTGGGCCTGTAAGTAAAAATACATTCCATTGATACATGCATTTTACAATCATGAACGCAGATATTTTGCAGAGGGTGCCATTAAAAATAGTCAATATAACCATTACTTCTGAGAGGACGATACCTAATACTAAAGAAACAATATAGCGAAGGAACCTGAGCCATTTCATTACAGTGAGTTGCTTTTTTTACAATCCAGAGACCGGACCACATCAGAAAATAGCAACTATCTTTAAACTCGTCTACCAAAACTTTACCTCACCAAGCTTACCCAATTAAACCCAATGCTATACCAAGTCCGCGTTGCTGAGTGCTACAAAGCAGAGGCTAACTGTCGGCCAGGTGGAGAAGAAAGTATGAACATCTTGTCACCAATAAAATTGCTGTCGTTTCGAGGATGCCTAAGGTTAGCGTTCGAATTGTTCACTATCAGGCGTTTCTTCATGCACGCTGTGACTTGGTAGTAGTCAGCCGTGCTGTTAAATCATAGAGCTCCGCGTTGCGGCCAGTTTGGTAGTCCCCGCTGTGTGTTCGTGTTTTTTTTTTCGTGCGTGTGACAATGTAAGCCTTCTCACACGTACGTGTCTCCCACCCCAAAATTGTCGCACCCCAGTGTAAAGCTTACTGAAAGGGCTGTCCGCCCTGCGTATGTGTAACATGCCTTTACTTTAATACTTTGTTCGGTTATCCGAACCTGGAGTCTGCGTCAATTGTCTCTACTTTGAAAGATTTCGACACACGTTCACAAGCACGGGCCGACCTACCTTGCATAATTTGCCGCGTATCTGCAAATGTCGTCGAAAGACGATAGTCAATTGCCGCCTTTGCCACGTAAATGCCTCTCCTCTCAACCCTGCTTCCCTATCGTGCTCTGCCCCTTCCTTTCGATCCTGCTTCGATAAGCACAGAGGGGTTTACTAAGGCCAATTCAATTTTCCCGTGTTCCACTGCTCGCACCATCTCCTGCAACCTTTTTTTCTGTTGAAGTTGAAACACTGTCACGAGGCCCAAACTCGCGCAAGGTTTTTTTGTATTTCTGAATCGAAATATTGTTTTCAACGCGTGGCTTTTATCTGCTTCCGGAACTATCAAGGACGCAATGATTTTTAATCAAAACAGCACTGCGAGTAAAGGTTGTGCATCGGTGTTCTGCCTCATGTGTGCTTAATGCTAAATTTTTGGTCAATAATAACACTGAAGAGTACGGAGTATGTTTCCATATTTAGTGCTTCGGAAAGGTTTGCGCTCTATAAACTCCTAGTTCAAGAATTTTTAAATTTTTTCCATGGGATGGCCGAATCAACAGACAGGCAGACACACAGACGGAACGACATTTAGACCAAAATTTTAAGGTTCAAGTAACCCAAAAAGGACTATTTTCTGTAAAAATAGACAACTCTAGTCACACCTCTTCGTTGCGGAAGCGGGCAAGGAGGGACACGCAATGCCATTAGTTTAGCGCTGATGGTGCTTACGAGAATGGCTGAAGGGACTCACATTCCATTCTGATGCTGTACAGAGTTGGCATACTTCTGACATCCCGCATTCTGATCTCATACAAGGCGGTTAAAATGGTGGAGGTTGATATGGGCAGCTATCTCGACGGACATTCATGATATACTGGATACGTACCCTTACGTTCTGCGGCTCACGTGGGTCTGGCGAAATACGCTCCCTGCTCACATTGTGGCGGATGGGGCCTGCCACCCTGCATTTATTCCACGACCATTGCATTTGCTAACAGTAGATGCCCAGGATAGTTTCTCCAAAGGAAAAAAGATCTTCGTCGTCGCCACCACACGAGCAATAATTCACCGTGTGGAACGGATCTCCCTAGTCGAGTGGCTCGCTGGGAGAAGGTCTTGCTGCGAAAACTTCGTGTTGGTGTAGCCCTCTCTCCCGCACTTACCCAGGGGTGGCCACAACGCAATCATGCCTCTTTTGCACAGAACTGCTCCTTTTGCAGGGCTCCTTTCGAAGATGCGGACAAAGAACATTTGCTGTGGACATGCCCTTCATTGAAAGCGGCCAGAACACGACGCCTTCGAGGCACAGGCCTCCACCCTGGCAGACCACCTGACCTTCATCGGTGGATATGGGGACCCCACCACCGCTGCCTCCTCGCGTTTCTTCGCGAAACGGGAGTGAACCTATACTTGTAACATAGTATTTATGCCACAGGGTATACTATCGCATTAAAAAAACTACGAAGAATTGATAAAAATGGGAGTTTACGTTTCCTTAATAGCTGCACGGCACAACCTTTCTACACAGCACTGCCAAACAATGGGAGGTATATATACGCTACCTTATGGCCCTATTCTAGACATCACCGGGATGGTCATACATGACAATGTTACACATACATTGCTTCAATGCTTACACAGTAAATTGTCGCGCCTGTTCGAAAGAAACTATTAGAGCTATAACAGAGATAGAGCAATAGGAATGTGTGAACAGAAACACATATTGCATACAAATAGGAATGATGTGAGCCAAAACGTCATATTATCAAATTGAGGTTAAAAAGCGTCCATATATGCGTGCCATATGCGTCGTGACTGGTCTGTTTTGGTCGCATGGTCTGTTTTGTTTGTCGTCTTCATATACCCCCGGGCCAGACGGAATTCCTCCACATAGTGGCTCATATGTTTTGTGTCATACCCCCCCGGCCAGACAGCAAATTCTGCGCACCGAGAAAAGAAGTTTCAGAACACTAAGATACAGGCTTCATTAGTCATAGTGGTGCTTGAATTTTTGGCAAATGGCTTGCAGCAATGCGCACCGAGAAAGATAGTTTCAGAAGACAAGGACACACACTACGGCAAAAAAAAAGTGGACTGCTGAAATTTTTATGCACCATAGTTGCAGCAATAAAATGAAGCTGATGGCAAAAAACACTTCTTAAGAAATGAAAAATGAAAACTTTTCGTTATTCGTTGCAAAAAAAAATGCGAGACTTGTCTTGTATAATGCACCCATAGTTTACGGCGACGTTCTTAGCTGTTCGTGCATGGCACAAAACACTTCCTTAAAATGAAAAATGAAAACTTGCATTAATCTATTCTTTTCTCTGTATAGGCCTCACCTTGTATATACGAACGGCGACGTTCTTTCCGGACTTGTTCATACAGACGTTTACAACATGGTGTGATCAGGCATTAATCGCCTAGGAGGCACGTATAAACTATTGTTTATAGGTAATCTCCGTAACATTACCGTCACGTTTACAATTCCAGAATGTCTTCAGGCAATTCAGTTCGTTCCTTAAGCATGTCGACCTTGCTTTGCAAACACTACAAGTTTTTGTATGAGACAGTCACAGTACTCGCAGTGTCCAGGAAATAAATCGTCTTTACGCCATTTCACAGCATTTCTTTTAGCGGGGGGAATTTTAGGCAGTGACCTTGCTTTGCTAACCTTACCACGTCAGGAGAGGGTGATTACAAAGTTTTTGGCTCACAATCAAGATTTTAAACAAATGGCATACCTCGCAGTGAAATAAACCTTTACGCCTCACAGCAGCTTTTGGATTTCACATCTAGGGGGGGAATTGATCTCGTCTGAGCATTTTAGCTTTATCTTACCACGTCAGGAAGAGGGTGCTACCCCCCAAACATGCCCAGGCTCACAATGGAAACACACACACACCACACACAGAGAAAAAGTAAAAAAAAACGATGCGGAATGCGAACCATGCACTACAACGTCCGTGCCTTTTCAGGGGCTTTCACATCACCGAACAACTACACCAAATCCCAGTTTTATAACGATTAGCTTTTTTAACGGTGGCTAATCGGCCGGTTTTGATTTTGTTATACCCCACAACACATTGGGGCCCCATTCATGTGTGCAGATTTTAAAAACACACACTACACCACACACACACACACACACACACATCACGAAAAATTAAAAAAACTGTTAGGCACGATCGAGAATAAGCGAACCACGGACTACAACGTCCGTAGTCAGCGGCTCCAAGAACCACTACACCAAATCCCAGACATTAAGGTGCACAAGAAACGTGGCTATTTTAGGTGCAGCTGGTTTTGCTTTGGTTTGGAACTTTTGGGCCCCGTCTGCTGTAGTGGCAGACATTTTAAAGTACGGGGCGTCTTTTCACTGTGTACCTGGCAGTTTTTTTTTTTTTTGGTGATTTTAAAGCGACGGGACCCGTCATTTCTGTAGTCAAGGATTTTTGACATTTAATGCACGAACTTTTTTAGGTGCATGACTTTTCGGTGCGCATTTCCCATTTATGCAGTCTTTTCAGTACCTTGTTTTTTTTTTGGTCATGGTCATTTCGGTGCAAGGAAACTATTTTTGGCACGAACTTTCCCTGCAGCACGTCTCGGTGCGAACTATTCGGGGTTATGAAGTTTCATGCATTCTTTCATTTTAGTTGCATTTTAGTTGCAATTTTATTTATTTCGTCATTTCGTCAAACGACTAATGTGACTCCAGTTCCAGATTTCTGTGCCTTAAAATTTTTGTTTCGTTCACTTTTTAAACTTTTTAAAATTTTTATACAAATAAAAGCCCCAATCTTATTTCAGCCCCAATCCTTTATTTTCAGTGTTACATTTGATTTTAATGATGTGTTTGCTTATAGCCCTGATTTTAATTGATGTGTTGAACTCTCCTCTCCCAACCCCTCAATCGTCATAAAAAAATGCATTTGAACCTCCTCTAAGAAACCAAGCTGGCGTGATTTTCTCTATTACCCCTGTCCTCGTTCATTCGTATAGGGTATTTAAAAAAATCAGTGATTGCACTTACATAAGAAAGAAACTTGCTAAGAGATTGCCTGGGGTAGGAAGGGTGGCTGGAGGGCGTGATTTTCTTATTACCCTTTCCTCGTTGCATTCGATATGGGTCCATTTAAAATAATCAGCGATTGCACTACAGTTTGCTAAGAAGATTGGTCGGGGGTGCAAAGGGGTGCTGGAGGCCAGCCTTCTGGTCGGGGGGTGCCGTTGTGCCTTTCTAGTGTGTAAAGTGGCGCCGAAAGCTGATAGATAGACGACTGTTGCAGCTCTCGCCACACCAAGAGAATTAAAATATTCTTCGTATTATAATGGAAGAAGGCGAGACGACGTCTGCATCCAACAGTCTCCGGAGTTTTAGTATACGGGGCTTGAAGAGTTAAGTGCGGATGGTGCCGCCGGAGCGGAGAAGGAGCGATGCCTGGAGAGGGGCGCGGTGGGTATGACAGCGACGCGCGGAAGGGTGCAGCGAAGCAAGCCTTGTTCCCTCGAGGGGGGCGACACTGGGGCCAACGAGACTGATCACTGTGTCCTCGGGGGTTTCTTCGGTGGCTTTTTATTCGGCAAAAAAGAGATCGTGCCAGCTAATGTTGTATGTATAGCTATAGCACGGCCAGGCATCCGGCCACAGAATCTACTTCGTCGGGACGGCCATCGTCGAAAACGAAAGAAAACTGGACGAAGAGGATTCTACTTGAGTGGTGGCACATTCAGCGAATTTCACAATACCATAGTCGCTACCTTGGAACTCTCACGTTTGTGTACACGCACGGGCTGCGCTCCGCAGAGAGGGGCTTTGTAAGATACCTAACTCATTGAAAACCTCTCAGACTCCGCGGCAGCCTGACCCCAGTCACCCCTGGGAAAGAAAGCTGGTTGTGAAACGTCGGGTTCTTCGTTAATTGTACCATTGTTTGCAGTGTAATTACAGCTTTTCATTAGTAACCTCCCAACCAGCCAGGTCGCAGCCAAATGCTCACCTTCATTGTATGTTGTACCGGCCCTATACTTATAATAAACTTGGCCAACCCACTTACCCATAGGTTCCGATGAATGACGATCATTCTAATTTGCTACTCAACAAGCACGTGTGCATACGCACTTTTACAGATATCTTAAGGCCTCTCATCCCGTGGCGCACAAAAAAAAAAAAAAAAAACTGGCTAGCTTCGAAAACTGCAGACCCTTTCCTTCGAGTTTTCTGTGCTTCCGCTTAAAGGCAAGGAACATCGCACTTTTGCCTGAACACGGGAGGGACTGGTATTTTTACGCACAATTCATACACCTTCAGCAGGATTTAAGTGAGATAGAAGCTGAAGCTGTCTTCACAAGTGCCCAAGTGCGCGAATGCACTTTAATATTCTACTGTGCTCCTCAGACACAGCATCCGGGCCAGGTAAATTTAAAGCTCTGAGACACAGTTGTTAGTGAGGATCTTAACGAACGGCCTGTGCGTGGCGACTCAGCCTTGATAACTCATAATGCGTGGTGTACACCGGATAGTTATACCCATTGCTGCCTTGCCGGACAACCGGGCATTCGTACTTTCACACAGGGGAAATATTCTCGGATAATCAGGACTTCTACTTAGGAAAAAGCTGCCGACAACAGTATTTGAAAGTTTGTTAGCGTCACAGCGCTTCCCCATGAAACACTTCAAAAGATTTTTTGCCTTTTCGAGGGCAAAATAATGTTTATAAAGATGCTTTCTTGCGATAGTGGAAGTGTGCCTTTTATTTAGAGAAAATTACTTGCAAAATATATCGTAAACACCGGCTGATTTCCTTTGGCTTGATATGCAGTGCAGCGAAATAGAAGTAATCTGCATTATAAAGTCCTGTCTTAAATAAAAACATCTGCAAAAGAATTTAATTAGTTGGTTGCAATGTACGTGTTTGTGAACGATGTATTAAACCAGAAATATAGAAATGCTCAATCTATACAAATAACTGGCAAAAATCAAACATGGCTTCAATGTAAATGTCCAAGCACTGCAGTAGACTGTTGTGCTCCATAACCCAAGTTTCGCGGTAATACAGAATGGATGTTTAAAACAAGCTTAAGCACCAGATAGTTCGTTTCGTGGAAACTTTGCTCCCTGAAACGTCCGTGCACCGAAATGTCCGCACCAAAACGCCGTGCACCGAAATGTCCTGGACACCAGAAATGCCCCGGTGTAAAGATTTTGGAGCACGTTAGTGATCCCTGCGAAGTCTAAATAAATTGCTATACTTTCCTGCGCCTCGCCATTTGTTTCCATTTGCGGCCTCAGTCACAAAGCGCCAAAATTTATTTTTTTTACCTTTACAGCGAGGGCAGTTCAGGTGCGTGCACATCTTTGCTCTTTTCCCTCCGGTGAAGTGAGTGGCGCCCTGGCCATAGCGTCGTATGAGTGGCTTCCTGGGGTTAGTTCAAGTGTAGTGCACATATTCGGCTACCGAGTTTTTAAAAGGACTCCGCCGACACCACGCATGGCGCTAACATTTCTTCGCGTATCGCTCCTTGCTCGGCGACGTGTTTCATGACCGCACTAGCCGAATAATTCAGCGTTATGCAATCTTAGTCTGCTCGCCTTGCAGTCCTGTGTTATTTCGCATGGTCGCGGTCGTCTTGCAGCGACCGTGGAAGGAGTACTTTCATGGAGGGTGACTAAGAGTCCCTATCGCTGGCTGTGTGCAGTGCTGTGGCATGCTCCAGGGAACTTAGCCAACCCGCCAAATGAGTCTAACTCGACGTGACGTTCTACGGGGGTCGGTTGAATAACCCGAGAAAAGTGAGTAGAGCCCTGGCAGAAAATTTAATCTCTCCGCTGCTGAAGACGTAACAGACTCGGTACGCCTCGTAGTTCCAGATCTGATGCACGCGGCGTCACCTTATCTGTCAAAATCCTACCTCGTGTTGTCTGTGCTTTATTACTGTAACGTATCTGTGCTCGCTTCGCAATAACTTAAAAACCCCCCTACCAGCAATCAATGTTTTCAGGACTAAGTGAACGTTGACCGCGAAAGGTCAAGCTGGATTGTACCATGCCTCAGTTAGTGCAAATGCTAAAGCAAAAATAAACCAGCACTGGCATCAAAATGTACTTTTAAGATTTCATAAAAGCTCGCTGCGTCTGTAAAGCACATCTTGCTTTCACCGGCAAAAAGAAATAGCATTTATGAAGAGCCAGGCTAACGAAAAATATGCATCCTTACTCTACAAAAGTACACATTGGAACGCCTACGTCGAAATAATGGGTTCGAGAAAACGTCTTAGGTTGCAGTGCTATATGAAGTCATTCACATCTCCCGAAACAAAAATGCATAGAATTCCTAGGAGGGCACATTCCTATATATCTTTCCTTGCCTTCCTTGTCAACTATGCTAAGAAGACTTGATTTATGTTTCGCCGGGATAATTCTGGCGAAAGAAACGAGTGAAGCAGTTGAAAAAAGCTGGCAACAATCGTTGTCCGCTTTTTGTTGAATGAAAAGCTGGCAGCGTTGAACTATCGTTTTGCAATCGTGAAAACATGTCATCATCAGGATAATTTTTTTAGAATGTTATCTCTTGAAAGACATCAAAGCTCGAAATGTCGCGTACGTATGCGTGTTTTATCAAATGTAAAGAGAAACTGTATTTCATAATCCAGAAGTAAAAGTACATTACCGTCATCCCAGTCATAATCAGCACCATAATCATCATCAACAACCGCATTTTTGGGTTCCCTGCAGGATGACGGCCTCTCCACATGATTTCAAGCCACTGCTGTCGGCAGCTAGCCGAGTATATTCTTGGCCCCAAAAGTTTTAGCCCCTCCACCCAGCCCTTTGTCTTCCTCTGTTTCGTTATCGTCCATTCGACTTTTCGCTTTTCCGTGGTGGTTTTGTTTCAGCTCGCCTATGGAGAAACTGCGAGCGCTCACGAAGTGAGTCGAACGGGTGATCTACCTGTTCTCCGTCACGGGGGAATAGTTTGAACGAGAGAAATTCGCCTCTACAAGCACCGAGAAAGTCGCCTCATTGGTCCTCACTAAGCTGTCCACGAACTGCTGGGCTATGCCAGTTATGGACTGACCCGTATCATCATGATCATGAGCCTGTCTGTGTCCACTGCAGGACGAAAACCTCTCCCAAAGATTTCCAGCCACGCCTATCGAGTGCCACGTGAGTCCATTTTATCCCCCCCCAAATTTTTGCAGCTCATCTTGCCAACGAGTTCTCGGCCGACCCCTAGTGCGTTTGCGGTCTATTGGCAGCCAGTCTGTCAAACAGATGGTCCAGCTGTTGTCCCTCATTCGCATTGCGTGACCAGCCCATGCCCATCTCCTTCGCTTAATTTTAACTACAATTTCATTCACCTTGGTCGGTTCCCATCATCTTTCCTTCGTCTGTTTCTGCTCAGCATGCAATAAAAAATAAGACATATAGCTGCATGTGCTGTTTTCACTCAGCGCAGCAACAAAGTGGGAGAGTGCTCGCATGAGCGGGCGCCGAACGCCGCGGGAAAACAAACCAAAATGCTCGCACGACGGACGATGGCCTTTCTGTATCAATGTTGGACACGAACTCTTGTAGCTTGTTCTTACAGTGCATACGCTGGCCGTCGCCAGGATGCGCGGAAGCTACTTAAAGCCACGCGCTTGGTTGTTCGTATTTCAATTTACCACGATAGTACAGTAAACTCGCGATAATGCAAACCCGGGTATTTCAAACGTTAGGTTAATTCAAACAAATTTCAGAACGGTTGGACCACTATGTTTTCAATGTATTTTAAAGCCGCTTACTTTTAACTGCTCAATCTAGTAAATTCGGTAAATTCGCACTTTTTGATTCTGTTCACCCACAATGTGGGCTGCATTTGCCTCTTCAGCTCCACATTTGCATCCGTATATCAGTAACGGGCACAAATAGAGCAGATTACCTTCGTTCACGTGTGTGCGGTGGAAAGACGACGATGACGACGACAGCGTGGCGGGTGCATACCCACGCAGTACTCGTGGGGCAAACGCGGGATGCGGGGATTGCCCCTTAGTGTGGTTGCGCCGTGAAAGAAAAAGCGGCAAGACACACGAGGAAAGGACGTGGACCAATGGGAAGTGGCCACAAGCAAGGAGCAAGGGACTGGGGAGGCAATGCTGGAACAGGGGAGAACGTCTGGAGAAGTGGACGGAGCAGATTCGATGAGCGCGACGTCCAGGTGGAGGACTCGGAGTTGGTCGGGTTTTCGGGGACCCGAGCTCGAGAGGGGTCTACCTGGCGCCTTGGCATCCTGGGGCCGTGGAGTAGTTATTGAGTCGTGGAGGCGCGCAACGTTGGCGTGCTCCGCCCCTGGATGACCTACTGCCTGCGGCCCGTCGGCGACCGGCAGTGCACGGTTGCCTCCTGACCGCTGCTACAGGGCGCCAGATCTTGAAAGGGTGCCAAGCAAACTGTTGTAAACGGGGACAGCGGTGTGTCTTCCTCGTCGTCGTACCGGCACGCGCGACAACTTCATCGTAGCCCCGCGACACCCCACCTCGCACCGTCACCACCCACGACGCCCTGCGGACAACGCCTCATAGCCCAGAACGTCCGGTAGGGAATTTCTTTGGATGTTTTCTTTAGAACTAGTATTTCTCTGGGTTATGTATATTTTACGGAAAGTTGAAGTTCGGTTTGCTTCCTGGTGTAATCCTTTGTGGTTAGATGTGTATTGTGTTTTCTTAAAAATATATGTTTGTTCGTTCCGTTTCCAAGCACCGTCTACTAGTTATTGGCACTGGGGCAAGCCCCAGTCGCCACTGAATACCTCAGAAGGACCTGCGGGGGTTTTGCTCCCTCGCAACTTTTCAAAGTGAAACCGGGCTCGCCAACAACTACGTGGAGATTTAGGAAGAAAGAATAAAGAAAAGAAAGAAAGAAGAAAGAAAGAAAAGAAAAAAGAAGAAGAAGAAAGACAGAAAGAAGAAAGAAAAGAAAAAAGAAAGAAAGAAGAAGAAAGAAAGAAAGAAAGAAAGAAAGAAAATTACACCATCTTCCAACGTGGGAACCCTGAGGGGATGCAAAGCCGTGGAGTAGTAGCGTGTTAATTGGTTGTTAGAGTAAAGACACGTGTAGTAGCGTATTAAATGTCTGCTTTATTTATCGAGTAGTGGGGAACGTTTTGCGGCTTCTCTTCTCGAAGCGAGGAATCCGCTGCTCGACGCTGCCGTTTACGTTCGGCGTCGCGAGCTCTTCTCTGTGCAGCCTTGTCTTCGGAGGCACGAGACGAGCCGAGCGTCGAGGAGGAGCGGCGAGGAGGAGAGCGGCGTTATCACAGCTGGCGGGAGAGGGGGACGAGAGAGGAGAGGTGCGGACGCCGGACGACGGAGGGTCGACTAAGAGATTCTTTGCATCTAAGAGTGCCACTCAGAGACCCACTACTTATATCTAACAAAGTAAAAAAATCCACGGCCACCTCCACTAACGCGAAACCTGTGAGGGGCGCAAG